>JBBPUD010000107.1:0-60528 GCA_038094475.1 Phylloporus aff. rhodophaeus | reverse complement strand
TTGTCGTCGTTTGGGTGGTGGGTGCACAGTTGTGCTTCCTGTGGCCTTGGCGTGGTCGTAGTGTAATGGAGTGGCTGCCATGCCCGTTTAGGCAAACACCCGCCGGTCTGGGTCCGGGTGTCCAGTATAGGCACCCGCACCCGCACCCGAGGGACACCCACACCCGGGACCCGTGCCATTCCCTAGCTGGTGGAGGCGCTGATTTATTCTTTCAAATCTACTTTAGTCATTTGGACTGTAGCCCACCAGATTGACCTCTTTCCCATTCCGACCAACCATTCCCATCAAGGTCATCTTGAGAAGCCCGAATCACCACAAACTAAGCGCTATTTACAGAGAGTGGCCGAGCGACAAATTCAGCGGTCTTGTTCCCTAAAGCAGTCAGTCTCGTTGGCCGAAGTGGTGTCTGGGGTAGCTCA
The DNA here is from genome assembly GCA_038094475.1 of Phylloporus aff. rhodophaeus. Classification (NCBI taxonomy): domain Eukaryota; kingdom Fungi; phylum Basidiomycota; class Agaricomycetes; order Boletales; family Boletaceae; genus Phylloporus; species Phylloporus aff. rhodophaeus. Next base: position 60,109 of record JBBPUD010000107.1, on the reverse strand, counting down.
CAGATCCTAGGCAAACCAATTCCCTGATCACGCTGCCGAATGGTCGGAGAACCAAAAACGTTTGTGCCGAAAGAGCACGATGGTCCGGCTTTCCATACACAACAGTACACACATTCATCCTCCGTCCACCTTTCGAATCATCCGCCTGTCCCGCTCACCAACGACGGCAACGATCCCCTCTTTCTGGAGCGCTTTGACGACTTCTGAAAACTCAACTGCATCCACACGAATGCTGCTCTGCTCGCCCAGTCGCTTCATTGCGTCACCCCAACGGACACCCCGACTCTTTGCAGCACCGGCACTGTCCAACATAGCCAAGAGCTCCTTCCGCGTATCCTCACGCAACCTCCTCTGCCCAACCCCAGTACCCGTGGTGAGCAGGCCCATGTCAATTTTACCAGTCCGTGGGTCCATTGCGCTCGTCCGAATCGCCTCATGCATAAGCCGACACGCTTCTTCAACGTCTTGTAGTTCAACGTGCGCTGCGAAACGCATGCGAGCGTGTGCTTCTGACAGGCGAATCATGCTTTCTAGCTGACGTGTAGTGGCTGTAATGCGCTTCTCATCTCCACGAGGTTCATTAGCACCGATAGCGCGAAGGGAGACATAAGACTCGACGAGTTTGTCACTGGCTTCCGAGCTCAAGACAGGATGGATATGGGTTCGGGCGTAATCAATGTATGCGGAGAGTTCTTCAAGAGGCTAAGTGACGGTGTAAATTCACAGATATACCAAAAGCTTGAGGCAAAACGGACCAAGATGTCATGTCCCCCTGTATCTGGGGCATCCTCGAGGTATAATCCTACAAGATGTCGAGCCAGCCTCCTGTCCAAGGTCTCATCGACGCGGTCTAGGATCAGGTATAAAAGGTCGAATCTTGATATGAGAGTTGGAGGAAGGTCGATGTTTCGGGTGACGGGCAGGTCGATATTGTACCTCGACTCAACCGGATTGGCTGCGGCCAAAATCGAAGTTCGAGCGTTCAAGGTAGTAGTAATACCTGCTTTTGCAATCGAAACAGTTTGCTGCTCCTAATTGTATGCCATGAGCCATGAGCACTCGAGACACCGTTCACCGACTAACCATTACTTCATGAAGAACGCTACGAGTCGCATCCGACATTTTGTCAAATTCATCAATGCAGCAAACACCTCCATCACTCAGAACAAGGGCACCGCTGGATATATCATTAGCCGTGCAGAAATACATTAGCGTAAAGCTTACCTTTCTAGAACAAGTTGTTTCGAATCTGGGTCTCGTGTGACATATGCAGTGAGACCAACGGCTGAAGAGCCTTTTCCAGACGCGTACACTCCTCGAGGAGCAATTTTGTGAACATACTATGATAAAGTTCGGTTCCTTTGTCGGAGGAATAGTAATACAAACTCACCTGCAGGATTTGAGATTTACTGGTACCGGGATCGCCGACCAGTAAAACATTGATGTCACCACGATACCTTGGTCCTCCCCCTCCCCCGCCCCTCGCGATGTTCTTGTTCGTCCCACCAAATAACTGAAGTAATATCCCTTTCTTTACGTCATCCATCTCCCAAATAGATGGAGCAAGAGATCGTGCCAGGAGATCGTACAAGTCATGTCTTCTGCTGAGTTCAACGAGCCGGGCCTCGAGCTCTGCTCTGCGGGTTTTTCTTATTTGTGCACCACCAATAGCATCTTCAACCTGGATATGTACAACGTCAAGATATGTCTTGAATAGACTCTTCATTGTGCGCTGTCGGGGGTTCACCCTGACAGGGACACTTCTAAATATTCCAGTGACAGTGAGGCGATCACCGGGTTTTGCCAGATCGACAAGCTCATCGTACACACTCAACGAGACAGTGTGAGGCGTCTGACCATCAGGAACTGCATCCGGAGTTTCCTGCAATCGAATGACCTGTCTGTCCGCAAATTCGCAACGATTATGTATGAGTGACATTGTGCCAACGGATGCACAGACGTCACGGGGGCAGCGTCCTGGTTCTTCGATTTTGCCACGGTCAATTTCGACTTGGACGGTATGTGAACAAGTAAGACACCGGAAAAACGCGACTTTCATATCCGGAATAACGGGTGTAGCACGGATGACCAGACCCTTGATACAGATGAGCTTGTCGGTATCTGCGAAACTGTTTCAGAACCATAGCAAAACAAACCGATTATGCCAAATTACCGCTTGGATTGAGGTCGCGCATGTTGACAGATTGAAGTCCAAAGGGTCGCACTTTGTATACTTTGGCCATGATATCCGCAATTTCTTCGTCCCCTTGCTCCCCTTGCATGCCCTCCGCACCAGCCTGCTGATCTTCATCCGCAATTTCCAGCATGAGGTCTTTAAGCACCTGATCCATTGCAGGTATCACTTCCTGAGGGTATTTCTGGAGTTGTCCAAATAGCTTTTTACAAGGAGGGTACGCGAGCAAGTTGACCATATCCAAATTCAAGTTGGTCTGTCCCGTTTGACGCATGGTGCGAAGTTGCGTCTCGTATAAAACAACCTCGGCTTCTTCTGGGGTATCAAAAACGATTGTACGTATGTTTTGTTCGCGATCATGCAGTGCGCGGTACTTGGGCTTGAACCCACGAAGGAACTCGCGGAAGAGCTTCATCGTCTCAGCGAGGTTCACGGTGGTACCCCATATCGCACGTATTTCGTCGGGTTCGTCGGTAGGGGCAGCAGGTGCGGAGAGGTTTGGTGCGGATGAAGGTGGAATGGATAGGTGTGTCCCATCCGAGTAGAGGTTGTCACTCAACAAGTCATCGTGGTACGCTCGTCGTGCGACGCGACGCGGTGTCGTGGATGTAAGGGAGGAATGAATGTCTCCCCTACGATTTCTGGGTGTCTTCGGGGTGAAGCTAGCGACACGCTTGGCCATTGGGGTGGCAGGATCACTGCCAGGGAAGAACAGCCGCTGTGGGCTGGCAGGTGGAGGCCCGTCCATGTCCACATCATCGATATCAGATGTTGGGAAATCGACTCTCGGCGGGGAGGACATCGCGGACGACGTTGAAGGTGTTGGTGAGAGAAAGATACGCGACGCGACGCGCTCATTGACCGTTTAGGGCAGGTACAACCCTCGTTTATCGATGATCCAATGGTATCACCTTTTCTTGTCTTCGTGCACTCATATTCCATCCCCCAAATATTAGCTATATTCCTCAAGGAGTTCCTGGGCCATACAGTATATCCCTAATGAACCCCTCAAATCCTGAAGACATTACCTTTCAGGTTACAACCCTCTATATATATATGAGGACCAGTAGCAGTACAGTTATTCTTCCTTTTCCTGTACCTCTGCTCATCCCAATACTATGCTTTTATTCTCCATACTCACACACCTTCATGTAAAAGATGTGCAGTTACCTCCCGGATCACGGATCTGATGGTGTCCGACATCAAAATTCATGTCTCTCCCATTCCATGCTGCAGGTCCACATCGAAAAGCCAAGAATAACCTCATGGACATTTATGTTTCTTCATACGCACCGTCTCTCTCGGCTCTCATTCGTGCCCGTGATCGTCTTCGTTCTCAGAGGAAGGGTGGAAACTGTTCTGGCATGATAAATGGGGTTTCATTTGCGGACCACGCTTGGCGAGTTACCAGAGGTCGAGCACGAGCTCCGCCGGATTCGAAACCGAACAGGCATATCCTCAAATATGAAACTCGAGACTATTACTGGCACCGAAGCTATGATTGAAGGCGCTGTGCAGGCATTCCGTGAGCACCGCTGGGTCCACGTCGCCTGCCACGGTGCACAACACGCAGAAGCCGTTCGACTCGTGATTCGCCATGGGAGACGGCAAGTTGACGTTGATGCGCATCATTCAGGAACACTACACCAACTCTGAGTTTGCGTTCCTCTCTGCATGCCACATGGCAGTCGGGGACGAGTCAACGCTGGACGAGGTACTCCACCTCGCGGCCGGGATGCAATTTGCTGGGTTCAATGGGATGATTGGGACGCTTTGGAAGGTGGATGACGCAGTTGCGCACCAGGTGGTCACCCGATTTTGCCAGGAGATGTTCAAACGCCTGTTCTCGATTTCGAATATGCTGCTACGGCACTCAACACGGCAGTGCTGGAGACAGCTGACGAGGTTTCGTTGGAGAAGCGGATCGTGTTTGTGCATATCGGAATCTGAGCCTTCAAATATGATTTTATTTTCTGTCAAAGTTTCGACGTAGATATTGGTCCGCTTTCGTTCCTGCCTTGTACCATATCCTGAGTTCGCTATACATGTTTCAGAAATTCCATTCGACGTAGGTGTGTTCAGTACGATACATACGTTGACACAATGTTTTCTCAATATGCCTTTCGTTTGAATTTGTATCGTATCAGTTGAGGGTGAAATGGTCGTTTCCTAGGTCCATCTTTTATGGGGATGCTCTTCCTAAACAGTAAGGTACTTCGAGTGTGCGTGGTCCAGCGAATGACCACCAAGCAAGAATCGCTTCTCGAGATATTCGCATGCTAACCCAGCCAGAGGGACTTGATGGTATGGTAATATTATTAGCGAGACCATATTGTGCACGTACGAATTATTTAGCTGCTGGTAGGTTGCAGGCTAAGTCTGAGTATATGGACAACGCGTCCTGCGGTTTAGGGTAGGCGTCCGGTCCACTCGACTTTGTTGTGAACCACATTCCAACACTCAAATGGCATCCACGGTAGGCCTGGACGACGCGAATCAGGTGCGCCTCCGTGCTTTTTGGAGACCAATATCTGACGCGGTCGAACAGACGAGTATTTACATCCCACTTCAGGAGCCAGGTTAGTTCATGCCACTATGACGGCGTTTCACGCGCGTTGAATGGACCACCAGGGACAAACGACGTCGAATTCTATTCCTTGTTCCCGGACAGAGACCTTCCAAATGGCTATGAACTACGTTTTGCCGCATACAAAATAGCTTGGTCAAAGTGCCTACAACGGGTGCAGGTACGCTTCAAGCTGCATGTACGCGCGTACGCTAATTGAAAACAGGAACTAGTCCACGCACTGCATGAGCCAATCGTAGACAAAGTGGCAGAGTTAGTTGACAAGGCATATACGGATACGCTACCAGGTTTGCCATACCCGGAGGTACCTGTCATATCGGTGTCAGGTAAACATTCCAAAAAATACTAGATGATGTGGCTAAATGGGGTACTAGTTCACGGGGCTTCTTCGTCGGTCTTTGATGAAATCTCAGCTCGTCTTGAGGTGGAAGGCCACGATGGCCTTTTTGATGATAACACCAGGAACAATATTATCGCCCATATCTTTCCACAAGATTGCCCGAACCTCGCGTCTGCGATAAAGACGATGGTTGTCAGCTTTATTAGCCAAACCGAGGAAGAATTAGGCAAGTGCGCGCAGCTTTTCTGCCTGTCATTCATCTGACATCGTGTAGAACCTATCAAGCGGAAATCTCCAAGTTCCCTGTCCACAGCTGACATCAATTTACTCCAGATGTGGTACAATGCACTTTGTGAATCAAAAGGTAGCACCTCATCGAATGTTTGGTGTTGTTGGCACTGACCAGGCGCCGTCAGGTTCAGACGGCAACACAACGCGTCTGGTTGTCATTGTGCACGATTTTGAACAATTTGACCCCCTCGTTATGCAGGACCTCTTCGAGATAGCCAGGTAGTGGAATCTATTTCGATCAGATCGGCAACTCTAACGTTGTCCTATAGCCTCGTAATCCCCCGACTCCCCCTCGTTTTCATTCTTTCCGTAACTGCGCCGTCGACACCATCATACATTCACGCTACTTACCCCCGATCAACTTTGTCTCGCTTGCAAGTTCGGACTTGCTCATTCTCAACGAGTCAGGACGTTCTACACGACGTATTATTGAAGGTAGCCCTCTCTGCGTTTTTGTTCAGTATCCGGCCTGAACTTTCGATCAGACATTTTTCGATGTTGAGTTTCATCCAGACCTGCTCCTTGGGCCAGGAGTAATCGAATTTATCGTCGACTTCTTTGGGAGACATTCGCCGTCCTTGGATGGCCTTATGTCTCTCCTGCAGGTGACGATCCTTGTTAACCCCGCGGTTTTGTCTCAATCAGAAACGCCAGCTAGCCCACATGAAACATTTTGAAGAACCCCTAAGCATTTTTGTTTCCGACGGAACGCTGGTGTCTAGAAACTTGACTGACCCTGGCTCTGCTCCTTTTCTCGACTGCGTCCTTGCTCGAGTTCAAAACTCATCCCTGGTTCCAGATCGGCACCCTGGCTGGTTGGTTGACGGCGTAGTTGAGCTACTTGAACTCGTCCAGACTGCTCGGCTTGCCTTCCAGAGGCAATCGGCGCTGTTGCGTGTCTCCTTTCGAGCTCTTCTGGTTGTACAAACCTTCATGATGTCGCTTGGTTACAAGAGCGAAAAAAATATTCCGGAGCTGATGTGTATGGCCTTAAGAGGTCGTCTTGGGACCTCTTATAGATATTTGTGTACCCTAGTAAGGTAAGTAACTAGTATCATCTATTACTTCCGCTCACAGCTTGTGCTTGCTAGAAAACTACAAGCAGATCAATTGGACGAACTCCTGTCGGATCTGCAGGATTTCTTTGTTAACCTTCCGCCTCGCGTACGAGACGCGGAAAAGGAAATTGTGTCACGGATCAATACAGCCTGTGTGGTTCATATCAGGCACGTCGACGGGAAGGAGGAAGGAGGAAGCGTAGCGGAATCGGTCGGAAATTGGCTACTCGGCTACTTTCAGTACGTCTCCTCACCTCACTTTGTAAATGTATGTGACACTGCCTGTCTCAGACATCGACTTGTCACTCTCGAAGAGCTACCTCTGTGGGATATATGGTATACTGGTTCTACCCACTTCCCTTCCGAGGTACGATCGACAATGTCCCTTTCAGATCCTACCTGATTTGTCCAACTCTTTGTAGCTATTTAATCCTTCCCTGCGTGCTTCGATATTCTCTGGTTTGCTGCATCCTCAAGATTATAGGACGACTGATATAACAAATGGCGACGTCGCCGATGACGAGGAAACCCCCTGGCAGATGTCCGATACCAGCATTTTATTCCGGCGCTACCTGGAGAGTGGAAAAATGATTAATGTGTTTGATTGGTTTGAATCGTTCATGGTTGTCTTGGAAGCACAAAAACAACACGCAAAGGACACGCATGAGGCACCGACGCAGACTCCCACACGCCGAAAAGAGAAGCAACGACATATAGATGTTGACGTCGAGGAAAGCGAGGAACAACTTGAAAAATGGAGGCTGGAGGCTCAAGCGCGCTTTATTCGTTCGCTGCATGAACTTGATTATATCGGACTCGTCAAGCATACTGGTCGCAAAGCAGACCATGTCATGCGCACTGTGTTTGACGTGCCAAGCTAAGCGCAGCGTGGGTATATCGTACTGTCACTGATTATTATGAATCTTGACTCCTCCCTACACAGCATCCACTTGTGTTGATTGCTAAAAATTGAAACTATTTCCCCTGTCTCTGAAACCATGGGCAACCATGTGGGTCGTTGTTCATAGCCTGCCAGGTGGTCACGGTGATCCAAATCAAATCATTCAAGTGCCTTATTATTGACGCCGCGTGCCGGCAACAAATAAAATCGTTGCAACTCCGTCGTTTGCTCCCATCCTGCTCTTTCCTTTCATCCCACAACTCTTAGTGCGTGCCCAAACGTGCAGTAGTCTCTCCAGCCACACCCCTACACTCATTTCTATCACACTCATTCTAAAATGCTGGCCTCTGTCGTTGTCCCTCTTGCTCTTGCTACCTCGGCATTGGCAAATGTTTTCGTAGGTTGCCATAAGATATGTCGTCGCTAGGACACTGACTTGCAAGACAGATTACTTGGCCAGTTTCTAATTCCACTTTGACAGCTGGCCAGCCAGCCAACGTCTCCTGGATAGACAACAACAATTCGCCTTCCCTTCAACAGTTCGGCCTTGCTACCATTGGTATCTACGTCGGGAACGAGAATCAACAGGTATGTGCTTAGTGTGACGTTTGCGCCTCCCTGACGTCTGACTCGACTGCAGATACTCGTCCAAGGGCTTGCCAGTTCCGTTAATGTGTCCAACTTGACATCTCTCGCCTTCACACCCTTGGCATCTGATGGGCCAAACAGTGATGAATAGTAATCATTCACGTCTTTTGGTCACCTTCTTGATCCTCAATGACATTTTAGCTTTATTCGTATCACTTCTCAAACCCTCAAGGATCCCAAGAATTCTCAGTACTACGAGGAATCTTTCTCTGCCAAGTTCTCGTACGTCTTTTTTCCCTGTTTCCTGACTGGATCCACGTTGACCTTGGCTTCTCTGACAGCATGACTGGCATGTCCGGCTCCTTCAATTCAACCCTCCAAGATGCGATTAACGGTCAGTCCACCGCGCCCATCGGTGGGCCAACTGGGACAGTGGCGTCTGCGACGGGGACGGCATCTTCCTCGAGCGCATCGCCGTCGTCAACCAACGGTGCTGGCAAGCCCGCCATCGCCACTGGCTTTGTCGCGCTCGCTGCTGCCCTTGTTGGTGCTTCCCTGCTGTGATCGTGCCTTATTTCTCCAACCCTTTTTTTTTCGTCCTTGGATTATCGTTTCTTTCTTTTTGTTTTCCGGGTTACTTCGATTGGTTGGTCGGTTTAATCGGTTAGGTGTCGCAAATTGGGTGTCTGGGTCTTTTTAAATTGGATCTCTGGCATCTTCGCGGTGGGATGTGGTGTTGTTTCCCTTTATTTTATTTGCTGCAAAACGCTATGGGATGTTCATGTCACATACGACAAGTCTCTCGATACTAGACATTAATGTGCGAATGGCACTGAATGATGAAAAGATAAGAGACAAGTGTGCAGGGGTGCCCCTGAAGTACTCCCACAAATACGCGTAACGAATTCATCGGATGTTCCATTCGGGCTTCGATGAGCCTTCTGTAATGCCAATGCTTCTAGTCGGAGACCCTCAGCGACTGAGATGATCTTCCGAGCAAGAGTCGGCCCTCGAGATATTACGCAACCGTGATCTGCCCGCCCCGAAATCTCCCACCTTCCTTTATTTCCTTGTAGTCGATACTGCAAGCTCAAGACTTGGACAGGCTTCGGTTTCTAGCCGGTATCGCGACACAGCGCGATCCATCTATGCTCCATCTATGCGCCTACATTATCGGACCTCGGTGGAGATTGAGCGACGCTTGACGGTGCTCACATCTCATCAAAGGACATTTGTTTCATGGATCGATACGAATCGTTGGAGAGGGAGGGTAAATGGTCCGGCTCAGATCACGTACATGCTGGGCTTCATCGTCGGGCTATGAAAATGGGGATAGAGCGCCATGAGCGAGGACCACATGCTACTACTACTAGGTGAGTGGCTGTTGATTTCTTGACGGGTGGAATGACGACAAGGTACCCAACGGAGCAAGATAGGAGGCAGCTGGATGAAGGGCTTGGTGTTGCCCCTTGGTTGTCATGGCCGGTTGATGTGTGATGAGTTCATTTTGAATTGCTCGTTAACATCTATTCCAGTGATCGGTATTTGTGAGAGTATGCCACGTACTCGAACAGATACCCAAGGGCGTTTGACCCGGACGGTTGGTAAGTGGAATTTCTCTCATCCGATGACGCAAAGACACGCTTGCACATGAACTACGCCGTTATCACCCACATCGAAAGCAGTACAGATCAGTGACCAACTCATTCACATTTGAATATCTGACAGGTATTGTGACACATCTCAACTCGTGCCGCGGTCTGGTCGAGCAAATGCGTAAAAAGGTTTTGGCCGATGCTGTTCGGTTCCTTGGATTCGACTGTTCAGATCCATCAGTGGGTTGTCCACGACGACGAGAACTGCGACGCGCACGGCGTCTTCCTCGTCGCTATCGACACCTGCCTTTGGTGCTTCCTTGTTGTAATCACACCCTCCGGTTGTTGATTCTTTTTTTTTTTTTTTTTTTTTTCCATCGATTGGATCTCTGACATCTCGTCGTGACATGTGGCGTTGGTTCTCTTCTTCTCCATTTGCTACAAAACGTGTTGCATCACGTACATCGATACTAGAACATGTGAATTCTGGCTGAGTCGCAATAAGAATAAGTTGCAATAAGTTGCGTAGTACCTCGTGTACGAGCCTCGCGAGATAAGACGTACTTTGCGTGGTGCGAAGACGTGCGTGGGGCCCACATGCCAGACACTGAACCGTTTACCCGCCGCGTCCACCTCTCGCTCTACCCCTCCCCCTCCTTGCGCCTCTTACAGCTGGGGGCACTGGAGGTACTCCTGGTACTGCCCCAGGCGCCACGGTCGCATCTCCAGGACCACTCCCGACCTCTGCCCGCGGCATAATCATAATCTCATCGGGCCGTTGCAAAATACTCGGCACCGCACTCTCGCGATGTTTGCCCTTGTCCGCCACAGACACCTCTCCCGACTTGTCGCGCTTCTTGCGATCCATCGGGGCCGAGGGAGACGGCGAGACAGCGACTGCGCCATTGAGCGCCGCTTCGAAATGTCGGCCGAGTCCAACGACGGGCCTCGTCTTGCGCTGGGACGCGGGTCCCGCGGTGGGTGTGGGCGCAGGCTCCGCCGCCACCGCAAGAGGAGCGGGTAGCGTGGATGCTTCGATTTTGGCTACGCGATGCTCCTTGGCACGATGTCGACCGTGTCCAGGCGTCGGGGACTTGGCGGCCAACGGGGGTCCGCTCGGAGGGTGCTTTGCCGTAGGCTGTCCGTCATGCGTCTTGCCGGGTGGTACCGCCACGGGCGCAGTGACGGTGGTGGCAGCGGCTGCCTTTCGCGCCTTCTTGCTTAGCGGGGCTGGAGTGGGAACTTGGGCAACCGTGGGGGCGTCGGCCACCTTGGTTGCTTGGGCCTGCACCTGCGCTGCTGCCACAGCTTTTCGTCTCGCCTCTTCCTTTTTTGACACACTAGGGACATCCTTGTAATGCGCATGACTGCGGAGGATCGTTTCCTTGTCCTTTTGGGCCAGTTTCTCGGCTTTGAGCGCTTCGAGGAGAGGTGTCGTCGTGGGTGCCGGGGGTGATTGAGACGCAGCGACTAGAGTGGTGTCAGGGAACGAATTGACAACGAGATCATCAAACGGACTCAGTGCCTCCAACGAGACAGACTCGGTCTTGCCCTTGAGGCTCTCGAGGAACGAGGTATAGTCGTCGTCTGCGATGACGGTTAGGACGGTATCAGAGAGCGTCAGACAGACAAGCCTTGATCGATCGTATTGTTCCGTGCATCGCTCTTTTTCTTGTCGGTGGGTATCTTTTGAAAGGGGGCAAATTCGACGATGGCATATGATTCGTTGCCTGACGGTCAATGTCAACAGTGAACGCTGTCCCAGGCGAGGACAGCACACACCTGCCTTGTCCCTAAACACATGCCCATCGTACTCGCGACTGAACTGGGCCACCTGTTCCTCGTTCTTGAATGCGATGTACGCACGGGAGGGTATGCCCTCCTTGTTAGTCCTATATTACCATCATCATCGTCCTTGCGCACGGATCCCCTCGAGATACGCACCGCTTGGTACGAAACTTGCCGGGGTAGTAGGACTTCCAGGTGATGGAGTCATTGGTCACCCATGCCTGGACGCTCTGCCAAAATACTGCCTCGGGCAAGTTGGGTGGCAACCTGCGCACGACGGTCTTGAGACGCTCTACACCGCTCGGGCCAGGCTGGCCCTTTGACTCCTTGGGTTTCTGTCTGCGGGCGGTCGACATGGCTTAGAGAAACTCCCACGATGACGAGCGTTTAAAGTGTATGTATTAGGCCAACACGTGCATCGTCGAGTCGTAAGGAAGGAACCCAACGAATAATACAACAACCCTCTCAACAACAAACCACACTGTTCTTCTCTACAACCGTAGAATAAGAAACAAGAAAAAGAAGAGAACAAGTCGTCGCGCCATCGTTCAAGACCTCGCATGAGGATGGGTATCATGAAAAAAAAAACGCGTTAGAAGGCAAGAGCGCCGGCAAGAACAAACAGGGCAGCGATACCACCGAAAGAAGTGGAGGCACCAATGCGACCCGCCGCGTTGCTTGCAGTAGCCGAGGCGGTAGTCGTCGCTGTAGTCTTGGAGGGAGTTGTCGTCGTTCCAGACAAGGTTGGCAAGGTTGAGGTGCTTGACAAGCTTGGCGTGGTAAGACTTGAGGTTGGGGTTTCACTGGCGGTGGTGCCTGAAGCAGAGGTCGAACCTGTTGGCGTGGTATTGGTGCCACTGACGGTGGATGAAGTACCTGATTCCGTAGCCGTGCCCGAGGTCGTACCAGTTGCCGACGTTGCAGAGGATGTGCCTGCAGAAGTGGATGAGCCGGTTGCGGTGGTCTTGGTGGGGGCGGGGGTAGTAGACGAACCACCGGTAGGTGTCGTTCCAGTCAGGCCATCAATGCTGTATACGGTTACGTTAGCCAGGTCCTCGAACACGTAGTGGGACCACAGACTAGAAGGAAGCGGAGAAAGAGGAGTATGTGATGTCGGAAGAGATGAACACGAGGTAGCTTAGGTAAGGGTCAGACTAGGGTCTACGATCACGTCGAGAACGACTTACTATTGTCCATTGGAGCCCCAAGAAGGGTTTACCTAGAATGCCGAGTGTTCAAGTACTGTCCACGAGGCGAACGTGGTGAAAAGGACATACAGTGAACGAAAGAGTGCTGCTGGTTTCGACGTTGACTGAACCCAGATCCGCAACCTTGACCTAAAATGCGGCAACGGTAAAGACGTGCACGACGACGAGGGATAAGGACATACATAGTCACCCTGGTAAAGGTAGACCTCACAATTGTTGATGGAAGACAAGGGTGGGTTCTGACCATCGTCGACCCAGGTAACGGTGCAACTCGAACCACCCGAGCAAGTGGAAGGTTGGGTGGGTTGAGTGACCTGCATGTCGAGTGAGGTCGAGGGGAGGTAGACGGGGACAGTCACTCACATAGACACCAGCCTGCGCAGACGCGACGAGGAGGGCGAGGGAGGCGAGTGTCGCAAAGGGTCGCATCGTGAACGGAGGAAGAAAGGATGGGGTTCGAATAAAATTTTGAGCAAGTGGTATTTAAGAGGCGGGCAACGCGGTCGCCTGGAGAGGGAAGTTGCGTTGACGAGTTTGACCGAAATGAAACACAATCAGAAATTACGGCTGAGGATGTCATGTCCGGCCAACTTTCACGAGGACTACACGCTCCATAGGACGAGGATGCACCCGTCTTGATTGAACATCGCCAAGGTAACTTTGGCATATGTTGCAGCTGAAACGCACCTTGCAGCCAGGCGGAGATGAGCCACGGACGTGGACTCTCCTACTGAGGTCAGTGAGCGATACTAACCACACAGCGTAATGTGGATGATCGACGGTCACTGCATGTTGGGTGCGTGTAGTCCATGCGGTCAAGGACCTACGGAACTAACGTGAGTTCGCTACCCTTCCCTCGTCTTTTTCTAGGGTCACCGATGCGATGTTCGGCTATGTACAGGTCGTCCCAGGCTCAGAGACTCGCCAAGTCCAGCATTCTTCCGAAATCAACAGGGTCTCTGCTACATAATCCTCCGAGACTTTGGACACGCGCAAGCTATTGTTCTTTGCATTAATGCATGCCATCATCACTGTAAACCTTTAAATGACCCGCGGGCGGTGCCAGCGTGCTTGGAAACAGAGGTCAGTATGTCGTCAGTTTGCACTGGGATAAATGAAACGCCGCGAACGACATTCACTGCGCATTCAAAAATCAGCGCACACGACACTTGTCATGATCAATCAGCGAATTCCCTCGACCCAAGCCTGATCCCTGTTCCATTCCTCCGCTCCTCGCAGCGCACCGCAGCGATGCCCCAACGACTCAGATGGGAGTACAATCTGCTCTCGTACGCCTATCCTGACGACGAATCAGACAAGGAGCTCTTCCTCCAAGCATCTACAGCCTCCACGAGCTATTTCTGCGCCGTCTTGATCTACTGGGTCAACATCGTCTTTGACGATGGCGAAGAAGTCTGGCAGGTCGTCCGTCTCGACGAGTGGGACGGCCGTCTCAAATACGTCTACCCGGACCTCATCGTCGTCGATGGGTGCGAGCGGGAGCACAACCCGACATACTCGTTGGGCGTGTTCAGCCGCGATCAGCGCGAGGCAGTGCTCGAGTGCGCGGACGAGGTAGAGTACGACATTGACGCGCGGGTGAACGGGGAGGGACAGTCCCTGGCGTGGATGGGGCGGTTGTTGCAGCGCATGATCGAGGGGGGCTTGCTCGACCGCGGCGTTGTTGACAGCATCAGGGATGCCGTACCGCTACCGTCATGATCCGTACTATCGATTATCGGCATCAGTGAGTACTTCCATTCGCTCCCGCTGAACCTGCGCACCATCCACGTTCCTACAGGTCGTTCCGTATTTCCAATCATCACCGGGCTCTTGGGCTTTAATTTTTCTTTGGGATCTTCTCTAATCATGTTGTCTGTTTCTCCTTTTTTTTTCTTTTATCTTGGAAACGTGTGTCATGTGTATTGGGATCTGGATCTATCGCACTTGACACTTCCACGCGATCCCAGTGCTCTTCCATCCCTCAAACAGCCTCCTCCGAGATCACAACATCGCATATCTCAGGGCGTGGCAGAGACGGGATGGCCATGGCGCTTGGCGCTAATCCCACTTCGCCGAGTCCGTGCGAAACATCTAGCAAGCCAGGACAACCTGTTGACGTCTCACACGTTTGAAGGTCAACTGATGGTTGTGCAAGCAATACACAATCACACCTTAACTTATATTTTCAAACAGGTTGCCATTCTTCCAGTTTTGAAGACGTGGGCCCGGAAACAACATGATAGTACTACGTATGCGTCCTCACCCAGTCGCCTCTAACTTGCTCAATCGGTTCAAGTTGATATGCCCGAACGAATATTGATGCCCAATTGTCAGACATTTGTATCGCATGCACGCCCAACTGGCACTCCTCAAGGTAATGAGAACACAGTACCTTTGGAAATTTGAAATGGATCAGTTAGATCTCAATAGGAGTGCACCCGGTCTCACCATCGACGACGCTTAGCGTCAGCATCGCTGTACGGGTGTCCGTCCTTGAAGCTTGAAGGGTGCAGTCCACCTCCTGCGTCGATTGATTTTCTACTCTCTCTACACCGTCCTAACGGAAAAAAAGTTAGCCTCTCTGACCAAGTCTTCATGTATACAGGACAAGTTGCGTGTTGTCCGTTTTGGGCGCTCCGAGATCTTGTATCTGCCACTAAGCGTCTGCCCGCTCTTTTGCATTTGTAGTGCCGGAATACGACTACGTATATCAATTGGGAGTCGAGACTCTGCTCAGGGTCCGGGTGCGGTCCAAGTGCCATTGGTCCAGGAAGCATCGGTCTAGGACCAGGAAGCATTGCTGGCATTGTACTCGTGCCGCATTGCAGCCGCGTGTCATCATGGCGCCTCAAGTTCCGATTGCAACCTCGACTATACGCAGCCCAGCTAAAAGGACATGTCGGTCACCATGGCTAACCCTAGATTTCCTGTCGCATGCGAGTTAGCCAGTTCGTGGAGCCCAAAGCGGCGCATGTTCCCGATGTCGAGACAGTTCTACCAAGTTTCCTGTAGGAGATACTAGTGCGCGGTCTCGCATAAGGAAAGAGAAGAGGAAACGCACTTGTTGGGACAAAGACTTGTCCTGGTCGTTTTTCTTTTGTTCCTTTTACAACCACAGGGGAATCGAACAGGGGTGGTACGAATCTCTAGTGTATCTGTGTCTTGCAAGCCAGTCAGCGTCCGCAGAGGGCGACGGACCAATGTATGACTGCAGTCAAAATATCATACAAGATATGATGGTTTCAACAAGGTGTCTATCCGAATCCTCGTGCGTGCGCTGCTTAGTCCTGCGCGGCAACGGAATAGGGTGCGATCACTATACGAGTAGATTGAGACCGACTTACACGTAACAAGCGAGACAGGCGACGTACGTGGAAATGAAGACGCGAACGACTGAGTGGCTGAGTCGGAGCCTAACGCGTGATAAGAAACGGTCTAGCGCGACAATGTGCTGGTCCTCAGATTGTATAGCAGGAATGGTTTCGAGGGAGGTCCCGTCAGAATGTCTGGGGGGAGGTCGTGTAAAGCAAACTGGTTTTGACCCAAACCACTCTTACCGCTCCTGCGTCACGGCTGTCTTTCCGCGTTGTGTACAGCGACAACGCGCGGGTTGCGGATCAGGCGGTTGTTGAAGTGCATGATCGACGAGGGCCTGGTGAAGTAAAGTTATCCGAGAACAGTGAGTACTGCGATGACTCTACGACTCCACGACCCACCGTTCTTTGCATATGTCTTGTCCCCCAATGTTCCAGTGGGCCGTTTTCTCGTTGCGGTCATTCGTTTTCAAGAGTGGACGCGCGCCGGAATGAGAAAGATCAGGGTAGAAAGGAAAAAGGGAGTTGCGTATCCGGTGAGTGGGTTGTCGATGAGACGACCACATGCAGCACTGCCCTCCTTTTTCTTCTACACGATTCCCGCCAAGGCATGGTCAACTAACAAGATTCCAGACAACACCTCGAAGAGATGGGGGTACGTGCAACTACTAATGTTGGCGGGTGACTTTGTAAAAATCTGACACATCCCTTCTCAAAAGTGATTATCTCGTCTGGTTCATTTCTTCAAACCCAGGTATGCAAGACTACCACTGTGTTCTTGTGAATCGGTAAACTGAATTTGGTTTCTGGGAAAGCACGCGTGAGTTCTAAACGCTGGCTACCACCGCTTCAAATGGTGATACTTGGGATTGAACAGTGTGAATTGGCTACATGAGGCCAGTTAAGCATCAGATGTCTTTGGACGGAGGAATGCCAAGTTACTTCATATTGGCGAGAGTGTTAGTGGACGTATGCATGACGCTGCCCAAGTGTTTATTACGACCTGCCACGGGAAGGTAGATGAACGCCCTAGGGTTGATTCCGAGGCGCCCTGGGATTGTGGTCTTGAATGTGCCATTGGTACGGGGTTATGCATCACACTCTTACCCTCCGCCCACATTCGCTCACTGCCTTTTTTCTAGCCATTCCGTTCACGACCTATAGGATAACACAATCCAGCTCAGAAACTAGTCCTAGTCATGTGTGTGTTACTCGCGCCTTTCACTAGCAACATACTGAACTTGGTTCAAACGTTCAAGGGCCGACTTAGCGGTCACTTACGCCATCAAAGGTACGGCTCCAGCGCTAAATTATTTGTCACATTCATGTTGGTTGTTGTTCAGATATCGAGCTTAGCACTGAAACAAAGCGAAAAGCCCCGCTTGCAAGGGGATTTGATATCCAGTTTCTTCAAGAGATATCGTACATCGGATGGCGACAGCGAAAGAGCAGAAGAAATGCGCTCGTTGGGATGAACATTCGTTTTTGTTCGTACGCATCCGTTTTCTCGCGTCAGGGAACTGAAAATTGTCAGTGACGGAGCTGAAATGTCCACCCTACGCGTCGAATTTTATCAGAAGCATTGTATTCTTCTGACCCCAAACGAACTCGTCGGAACTCTCGCCTACACAATCCGAGAGACAGCGGGAAAGCTCGACGATGGCGGTATGAACAATTTTTGTAAACAATCTTTTTACTGACGTCATCTATGCGGTCAGTACTCGATAAACACTCCTGCAAGGATGCGTTCGATGCGTCCGATCATGCCGGGATTATGATGAGTTTTCGTTCGCCGCTCAGCCACGCGAAGGCGCCCATGTGGATGCCAATGACCACTAAGCTACAGACGCCATCAACCATGCGACAAAGGCGATAACCATTCCTTTGCCCGCTGCTGTTGACGCACTGTCCCTGGCGGTCGATACTAGCACAAGCATCGTTACAGAGACCCAGACATTTGGGAACATCTGTGGTGTCTTTCCGAAGAAGCTCGAACCGTTTGACAAGATTGTGTCGATATCGCCACAGTAATTGATTTCCGTCTTCTCCCTTGAGCTTACTGGCTGGACCTCCTTTAGATTCATCCGAAGCGTCACTGGCATGGCCTACTGCATTAGCTGTCCTCACGTTTCGCATTGTTATTGATCATGACTGATAATTCACATAGAAACTTTGAAACCAAAAAAAATTGCGACAAGCGGATCATTCGCCTGGCAATCATTGGTGAGGCTATGGGAGGTCTATTGTGAGGCACATCAACTTTGTCAATTTTGTTATCTATTCAGGAGACAGCACTAGCTATGATATTCTACATAAGTTGGTAGGTGGATGCTCAAATAATGCAACAACACTCCCACTGCCATGGGTGTCACCTTGATCTCAAATTCAAGATAGGGAATGGCCTCCTAGAGAATTCTCGAATGAGCTTGATGGGTTTCCAAACAAGGCCTGAGTCACTTGCCAGACAGGTCCTATAAGCCTTGGTAAATAACCAACCTGGCAGTAACTTTTTGGGTAGAAACTGCAGTCAACAGTGGTCTCCCTATGCCACTGAGGCGGCAGCAGCAGTCTTGAGAACACCAAAACTAAGAGAGGCACGATTGTATGATTAAGAGAGCGAAGGGAATGGCGTATACATGCTCTTGTGGTTTCGTGCCTGCATGACATGATATATCAATCACAAAAGCCTTCACCTACATACTTGGTAGAGCGACGGTGCGAGGGACCACGTGCTCACACGTTTGATATCGGTCGTGTGCGTGAGTGAAGTTGTGATGGCGTACCTGGACAACTCGGCCGATGCGCGTGCGTCGCCCATCCGTGTTCCAGTCTGTTAGTACGAGTAGGCCTGACAGAGCGTCGCTTTTACCAATAAATGAGTCTACGTACGGACAGAGCCCAACCTTTCACTTGCAACGTACACCGCATAAGCTTGGCATGGGCGGTTAGACTCGAATGAGCGAGTAAATGATTCGGTGGTGTAATGTGAGTGTCGTGTGAGCAGGGACACACGTGCTTGGTTCAGCCAATGGGAGGGATTTGGTAGCACACGAGCACCAGAGCCATAAAACTGGCTCGCTCTCTCGCAAGCCTCCATGTCCTCCTTTCGCCCCATCGCTCCTGCTCACCCTCACATGGACGTCTACGCTGCCTCCTGCAACCCCCCTCGCAAGGCAAAACGGCCCCGTTCACAGTCGGACGCATCTCCACACGACGCACCCCCGCCCAGCCCGTCCCAGCCCGATCCTGACGACCACACCCAAACCCCAAAGCGCCGCGGTCGCAGACCAGGCACCCTCTCGCGTGCTGCCCGTGAGGCACAGCGCAAAATAAACCATTCTCTTATCGAAAAAGCACGCCGTACGAAAATTAATGACGCCCTCGCCACGTTGCGCATGCTCGTCCCCCCAGAGTACAAGCGTGTCTCTGAGCACCCAGACGACGAGGATGAGGACGAGGAGGAGCTCGACCCCAAGAAGCCCAGGCAAAAGTCAAAGCCTGCTGGCGAGAAAGAGTTCAAGCTCGAGATCCTCGTCCGCACCGTTGCTTATCTTCAGGACCTGACCGACAGGGTAACCCACCTTGAGCACAGCGGCTGCCCCCGCTGCAGCGAGCCCATCTCCCTCACCAGCGACCCTTCGAGAAAGAGGCACCGTGACGACCATGCGTCATCCACGGCCTCGTCGCCTGCCCCGTCTTCCCGTCTTCCCTCCATCTCAGCGTGGCTGCCGTCTTCTGCAGAGGAACAGCGCTCACTCCTCCTCACGCCCTCCCAGTCACCCGCCTTTGACCAGGCCTTGAGCGCACGGCAGCTTCCCACTCCACCCACCTCGGCTACTTGCCCACCTGCCACCACCGGCTTTCCCCTACCCCCTGCACTAACGCTCCCTTCCCCGAGTACCCTCCTCCCCACTACACACATACAGCCCCGCTTCACCGGGTTCTCATCCCGGACGAGTGTGAGTACGCGCGCCAATACCAAGTCGTCGTCACCGCTCTCGTCGCCTGTCTACACCCCTGACGATGAGACAGCCGCCTCGCTCTTGCTGCGTATCAGCAACACCTCTCCGCGCACGTCCTCGACGTCTGCGCGACCCATCGAGCCCAAACACGGTGGCGAGTACGCCCTCACGCCGAGCAGACTTCTCGGACTCCACGCAGAGAGATGAATTCACTTTTTGACTTGGTTTATTACCCCATACACTAGTCGCGCTGTACGTTAGGGAAAAAAAGGATCGCTCTGTAGTACGTTGTATGCCGTATTGTATACTTGACCCGATGGGACTGATATTTACGCTTGTTTACCCCTCTCATGTTACGAGCCTCGAGGTGTGCCCGACGCGCCTTTTCTTCTGCACAGACCAAGTCTGAGCGCAAACGACGACAAGCGGTCAGAGCAGCTCTTTTCTTTTCTTTTTTAGTTTTGCTTGCTCACCATCACCACAGGACGACGCGTTTCTTGACCACGTCGTCATCCACGTTCGCGGCGGTACGTGCTCGCTGCTCATGAAGACATGGCCTAACCCCCCCTCGAGGCAGAGGCGGCAACGGTTGCGTCGCATTCCACCGCGAAAAATACAAGCCCACAGGCCCCCCATCAGGTGGCAATGGTGGTCTCGGCGGACCCGTCTATATCCTCCCCACACCCGCGCTCACCACACTCGCCGGTGTCCCACGCCGCATCCGAGGCGAACCTGGCGCAAATGGGCGCGGAACATGGCAAAACGGGCGTAGCGGAGGCCCGACGATCGTGCGCGTCCCCCTGGGGACTGTCGTGCGCGAGCTCCCCAGCAACGACCTTGTGCCCGACATGGCCCCGTCCCGCTCACGGTGGGTCCACTACCCACGCTACGAAGCCGACAATATGCAGAGAGAGGCGTTTATGCACGCCGATGCGGCGATGGCCCGGGAGGCGCGTGTGCGGCAGTGGATGTCCCGGACGCCCATCCATCTCGACCTGCGCGAGGCGGAGCGTGTTGTCGAGGACCCCGATGCGCCACTTGCGCTTGGTCGGCAAGAGTATCTCGGGCACCTGGTCGCGCGAGGTGGGTTGGGGGGCTTGGGAAACCCGCATTTTTTGTCCACGGCGAACCGTTCGCCCAAGTTTGCGACCAAGGGCGATGAGGGTGAGCGTGTTACGCTCGAACTTGAGCTCAAGATTCTTGCGGATGTGGGGCTTGTGGGGATGCCCAATGCAGGCAAGAGCACTTTGCTGCGTGCGCTCACCGGTGGGCGTGCCAAGACGGAGGTGGCGAGCTGGGCGTTCACAACACTGAACCCGGTCGTAGGTGTAATTCGGGTCGCCGATGATGGGAGATACGAAGGCGAGCTGCGTGATGTGCGTGTCTTTGAAGAAACGGCGATCGAGGAGGCACGTCAGCATGAGCGCGAACACGGGCCAGAGCTGGAGACAAGGGCACGAGAGAACACGGACGATTTGGGCACGTTTTCGATTCTCGAATCGTTTCGGTTCACGATCGCAGATAATCCAGGGTTGATTGCGCGTGCGTCTGAAGATGTTGGCCTTGGGCACTCGTTTTTACGGGCGATCGAGCGATCGCATGCGCTCGTTTACGTCGTCGATCTTTCCGCTCCTGCGCCGTGGGACGAGCTGGGGGTATTGCGGGACGAGCTGGAGCGGTATCAGGACGGGATGAGCGAGAGGGCACGGCTCGTGGTGGCCAACAAGGCGGATTTGCTAGCAGATGACGGAAATGCAGAGGCCGTCGCCGAAGCAAAGGAAAAACTGCGCCGATTGGAGGCATACGTGCACGAGATGGCAGGGGACAGACGGATCGACGTAATCCCGATTTCAGCCAAGTATGGACAGAATCTGAAGCGGGTGGTTGGCTTGATGGAGGGATATGTGAGGGAGGCGAGATTGGATTAGATATATATACTAGATCAATAGAGATGTCCTAAACGCGATCCTTTGGATCACCCGCCGTGCAGCGTCGAGATGAAGACGATCTCGTCGCCGCCTTTGAGCTCGTACGTGCCCTCGCCTTCCAGCTCCCAATCCGTATCGTTGATCAGCACGAGAATACCAGGTCGACTGGTCTTTATCAGCCTGCGTCGCGGCTACGGAAGGTGGACATACACAGTGTCGCCATCGACAAAGAGCTCGGAGCGCTCGGTGAGCAGGTGTGTGCGTAGGTGGTGGATCAGGTGCGTCAGCGTAGCGGGCGTGGACGCAGAGGGAGAGGGAACACGTGCAGGGAGTGAAACACGATGCTTGCGCTGGTTACCAAACAAAAGTTCGAGACCACCGCTGAACTCGACGTGGAGATCGAGCGTCGACATGGTGTGTGGGGTTTGCAACCCGTCGGTCGGAAGGATGACCCGGACGGTAGAGGTGTATGAACAAGGTCTATTGGGAGGCTTGGAACGTCGGGCATATGGTGTAGCTGGTTATCACATCCGCTTAGCATGGTGCTGAATGCGGGGGGTCTCCGGTTCGAGTCCGGATTTGTCCACACCTTTTTGCTGTCTTCAAAACGACAACTTTTTTTTCAAGTCACTAGGCACATCGTCTCGGAAAGACTTTGGGGACACATGTGCGTACGTACTAGGATATGCGTACGCATCTCGGCGAGATCCAACATTGCGGATAAAGCGACGTTGCAGAGGAAAAAAAAAAAAAGGGACAATCGGAGACTCTCGCCGTGCCAAGTGGATGCTGATAACCGGTCACACCAGGTGTCGGGTGGCAAAACACTACGCAGTCGGGCCTGTTGGGCCTCGGTGTTGGAGAATCATCCGTTCCAGTCTTCATTGGTATATACCCCGATCCACCTCCTTCCACGCGAGGTAATGATCCATCTATGGTCTACGCAAACAGGAGCCAGACACTGCCGTGTCCGGGGCGCATGCCGATCTCATTGCCCCGCATAGGTATAGTAGTTGGAGATGACGTGATGTCATGATTGTCAGCCCCACAGGCACTGCGAACGTCGATCATCTTCCCTTCAAATCCGGGCCACCGCCTTGAGATTCTTTCCTCAGGTGGTACTCGTCGGGAGAACCCGTTGAAGAAGAGAATAAGGAAGTACCGGGGTCATGGCTGGTTCACAAGACGATTGCAAACGCATTCATCACCCGACTACGAGACCAGTCTCACTGCTTTACATGTACACCAAGTAATGGTCCAAGAACTTGACATGTTCTGTGTGTAATTCGCCCAAGATCGTCTTTCAAGCTCTCCCCGCTCATGTGCCCACTGTGTTGCGATAATCTGCTGATACACCAACCTCTGCAACGCCTGGTACACCCAGTAAACATTTAAATAATATTTGCACCGTTCAACCTCGATGAAATTCTAGTAGATGGCCCCAATGGAGACTCATCAACAACGTTCGCAGCTTTTGATTCAACTCTGGGACTGCAATGATGCGAACAGTACAACGACTCCATATTCATCTCGTCCTCGCGAGTAGTTACAAGTACATACACTGGCACAGACGATCGATCGAAGCCACTTTCCATACAAACGTATTTCCTATTTACAATCCGGCCGCCAACCACGTCCCGCGGTTCCTTTTAGGACTCACGCCGGCTCCAAGTAGACTCCAACTTCAGCAAGGTAGACCGCGGCATGCTGCGGGCCAAGAATGGCAATGAACTCCTTCAAGGTCGTGGGTACATCGGGCGGAGGGGGACCAGTAAAGTATTGACTTGGGATGGGTTTATAGAGCACCGCCGAAGCCCTAGACCAAGCTATGGCCCCCAAGGTAATGTTCCGTACGTCAGGAACAGCGGGCTCGCCGTAGAGGGTGGGAATGTTGAGCAAGTTCTGCTCGGGGGAAATCTCCTTGTGAGAAGCCCAGGCCTGCGGTATAACGTCGAGCGTGTTGACTAGGTTAAGGTTCCACCCTTGGTAGCTACGTGAGCTGCCTGTCTTGCCAGCGGGAAAGGTGTTCACGAAGAGCTCGCTGAAGTAGATATTTCCAGGGCTGGGACCGGCGATAGGGTACGTCAGAGTGTTGTCAGCAGGGATGATACCAGAGTAAACTAGGGAAAGTGCGAGGGAGGGGGAGAGCGCGCCACCGAGGCTGAACCCGGTGGAAATGAACCTTGGAGAGTCTGATTGGTCAATATTGGCGACGAAGTCGAGGAGTGTCGTGCCCGGGGACGCAGCACCCGGAGGGGCTGGGGTATTGAGTAGTAAATACACAGCGTTCACCGTTCCTGTCGCTATGTAGGCGTTGCCAGGTATGACATCCCTGGGTGGGACGATAGATGGGCGGAGCTGAATTCCATTGGCCACCCACGCCTTAAAATCAGAAACGGTGTTCACGGGGAAATTCTGAAAGAACCACGCGTATGCAGACTCGACGGGAGTACCGGCGATAGCGATAGCGTAGGTTGGATGGACGGAGCCATCCTCATACTCGAGCCTTGGATGATAGACTATGAACCACGAGTTGTCGGGCCCGGTCTCTGCATTCTCTGGCTGTTTCTTCCAGACGACAGGTCCCCATGCGAGTTCCCAGCCTGCGCCAGTCTTCGGGAGTTCTTTAGAGACATAGGCCTGAAGTTTTTGCTGAAGGGTATCCTGGTCTCCCTTTTCGCCACCCATACTGACACCGTTGACAATGAGGGCCAAGCGGAAAACTTGTTGGAAGACGTCGAGCGACATGGATAATGATAGAGACTGGACAATAAGCGCTGGGTGAAGTTAGACACGAAGGCCGAAGCAACGCGAAGAAGGGTAGACGTACCGTAGAGCTGGGGAGCGACTCTGCAGTTCGATGACAGAGTTGGGCTTCCTTAAATCCTCGTCTGTAGGGGCAATTTCCGGGTCTAGCACACTTCTGGGTCGAATTCTGGCTTCAAGGTGATTGGTGGAGATATTCGGTGACTCTCGTGACGGCGACATCCACCTGCCAGTGATAGGAAAAATGCAAGGGACTCCACCAAAAATCTTCTTCTAGCTTAAACCGTAACCAGATATTGATCAATACGGGGATAGAGAGTAAGGAGTCAGCAATCTCCGCATTTGATGTGTCGGATAACATACGAAATGACCCCACGGTGATCCGCTCTAAAAGCTGAACCAATCCCACAAAGGCTAGTCGCGCATGGACATCATTCATCAACTTATTGAAATGTTCCAGGGCCAAGACAAATGTGATTGCACCATTACCTAAATCGTGTTCAAATCTGGGATGCCATGAATAGATTATCATCAATATGCTTGACAGGAAGAATGGAAGGCGAGACGAACCGATTTGATTTGGTGCAATGGACGTCATTTCTGAAGAAGAGTCACTTTCGCGCGTTTTACCGATTATTCCCTAGGCTAGCAGGATGAATCTCGAACACGGCGAAATCGAGTGCGGCAGCCTATTCTGATAGCAAGCAAGGACACGACCCGGACGAATCAAGTGCGCTGTTCAATCCCCGCTGCGTTCAACTAGGCGAGATGAACATTGTCACCATACCAGGCGCATTCGAAAAATAGTGTTGGTTGTAGAGGCATTACGTCGTAGGTAACCCAAGTGTTAGTTAACCACCCCGACGATCTAAAAGTTCCACTCCGACTAGGAGCAACCGATTTTAGTAGCCTGTGATAGTAGGTGAGAAGATAAGTCATGGACCCGAACGAACTGCGTAATATTCCCTTACAATGAGTAGTACCCGGTCACCCGGTGGAGCTGCTCACAGCCGTAGTGTGGGAGGCAAACTATACTAATCAAAATCACCTCACTGATCTTTTCCGTTCTTGGAGGCCCGCCACAAACCTGCACAATGAACTACAGATACGCGAGGGTCTTTACAAGGCAAATTTGAACAAGGCGATTGCTCAATGGGGATGCTTGCGCTCGCAGTAGACAGGGACCTGACGCATTTCAGTCCATGCTCGATCAGAAATAAATAGAAAACGTTCTTGTCCAGAAAGTGGGGTCGTTTTCGCTCTATGCCCTACGGCGATTACTATGCTCCGGTGGGAAAGCGTCAGAGTAGGAGATCCATTCCAGGGCTGCTTGAAGTCCGCGCCTGCCTTCGCCACGTTGTTAGGTGTATGTGCCTAAGACGTTTTTGCTCCATGTGTTTAGACGGTCATCAGGCCGATCTCGGCTAGTGCGCACAGTACTTTAAACAACATACTTCTACCCGAACGAGGTATGGCCAGTTTCTATGGTGCTGAGCCTAAAGCGGTGATATAATGCAGATGTTCGAAGAGATCATCATCCATTGGAGCGATCAAATCGACACCTTGTTTTGGGGCTCGTCAGGGACAGAGTTTGCGCAAACACTGGCAGGATGAGGGTCAGCTAACCGATACAGCATTGTCAGCGTGTCCCGCCAGACGTCAGAATTACTAGTAGCCGCCGCGCTTGATGGAACGATCACGACCAGTTTAACCTACCATACCCAGAAGCAATGTTCCAGGTAGATTTTTTTCCAAAGAAACCTGTAAGCAGTCGATCGAGGCTTAGCAATGAGGGTGAATTGTGGGGTTATTCGATGCCCGCAACTGCCTACTTAGCTGTTTCCCCGGATGTAGCAGCGAGGAGCGCTGGGTCTCTATCCAGATGGCGAGTATTCCCGGGTCTGTGAGTCGCAGCGGTGAATGCGAGTGGGCAAAGCCTGTGATACCAGCCCAGTGAAGAGCGCTCCAGGCTGGTGAAGAACAAATATGTACCACTCGAGGCGGTCACCGCACGATGGGCAGGTTGGCAAGCCGAACAAGGTCCATCGCCTTGTGAGTGGGAGTGAATTGAAAAATGAACTATGTACTATACCACACACCCGAGACTTTGGTCATGCATGTGGCAATATCTCGGACATCGTATTCAGGCAAAGTATAGGGATACTCGTCCCGTGGAGATGAAGGGTCAGTCTACAGCTGAATGATGGAGATGTGACTCCCTGAATTGTTGTCTCGTCCAACAACTTGAGAAAATTAGCAGAAACACATTAGAATTTTCCTGCTTCATACTGAAACATGATTCACGACCAGGGCTACTACTCACCAAAGTCTAGTCACTCATGGGTACGAATTCACGAAAAGTAATTTTTTCGTGACGTGTTTCCAAGACTGGAACAGACTTGTCACACTGCCTGAATCATATTCAGACCTAGGAGGGTAAGCCACTCATACCTGAAGCGAAGGAAAGGAAGGCATACCCCATAAGGTGGACAGGGCGAAACAAGTTTTGATTTGGTGTGACGATTATCTGCGGACAAAAACCCCATTCTGGTGCACTTGTGGGATGTGAGAGCTCGATGACACATCCACGAGCGATCTACGAGTCTCAGGTGTGATGACATTGATCAGGCATGAATCCTTGTTCCGGGTTGTGACAAGTTACATGGGTTGAGAAAGGATGTTGCCCGACAATCGGTCATATGTTAGGCCCAAGACTTCCCTGTGGGTCTCAATGGAGATGTTTTATAGGTTTATTGTCAATCACAAACTGAGGCGTCACTGTGCTGTCTGAGGCGCTCGTTTCAGCGATCAGCAATGACATCGATGAATTTCAGACTTGCATGGACTGTTTAACAAGGATCCCCTTGTGACACCAAACCTGACCGAGAACCAAGCCAAACATTCAAAAGACCCCATCAGACCCCGATCGTTTTCTTGCACTAATGAAATGCTACAGGCCCAATCTCCGGATAAAGAACTGTCGATCGCTCTCGACGCCAAGTAGATCTACCTTCTCCGTGAGCGAAATCTATGCTTGTTGTAGGGTGGTCTACCGGAAAAGCATCATCCGCTCCAGGTCGCTCGTAGACGGTGCACTTGCATGCGACTATCTTCACCGGAGATATTGAGATAATCTCGGTCGACGTTCTTATTGACCTCCATCAATGCCGCAACAGATTTCCTCGGCGATATGATCTTGATAGTGACGAGAGCCAGTCGCTTCCGTAGCGAAGGCGGTAATAAGACGCAGTTGCACTTTTGAACTGAAACGTGTCATTTCTTGCTCGTGGTTTTGAACCTCGAAACGACATCCATATGTCCAGCGTCTAGAACGGTACATGAGAAGCACGCTTGCTCTTTTTTTGCATACGTCGCGATATATGATGCTATGGACTGATGAAAGGCTAATGCAGACATACACATGTTCAGGGAAGACGCATTGTTGTGATGAGCGTGACATCATTCAGCCACGATAGCATTCCGCATTGCACGCGACCTCAACGCTCACTTCCGATGAGGCGGCGAAAGTGTCCCAGGTAGCCATTTACCGGCGGGTAATCTTGCAGACCACGACGATTCCAATCGCATTGATTGGTGACCTAAGCTCACGAGCGCACTTCGAACTTCCCGAACCAGATTGGGGAGTGGCATTTTGTAGACGGTTAGTTCAGGTATCACGAGATATGTCCAGTCTGGATATCTGCATCAGGTACAAAAATTAGGTCGGTGAGGATGGTGTTACCTTGCAATACAAAACGTTCATTCTCTGAGAGAGGACGCTGGACTAGGTTGAGAAGAGGATGTCGGGTGGCTGGGCGCCCTCCAGGGTCGGCATGCGAACGCGAATTCGCTGACTGGTCTGTTGTCAGAGGTTCAATGGCATCTGCACTGTGACCAATAACGAGGCGAATAGCGGTGGACATCTTGGAACGGAGTCTCCTACGAACCACTGCAGACTTGCTTGTCGCCTTTTTAGAGGTATGGAAAAGGAGACCGAGGTTGCGTTTGCCACTCTGCGCGAGTGCGGTAGTGTGGATATCTGTGATTTGCTTCTCGGCATGGAACCTGAGGTGCTTTCTCATCGAGTCCGCATTATTCCGCCGCCTAACGCCCTCCCCTAGGTGCCTATCTGTATCGTCGAGGGCACGGAGGTTGGACCACCATTTGTGGGGTGCGTGGGTGTCTGAGCGTGCGCGTACGAGAGCAGTGGCGAGGATGGGATTCATGGGGACAAAATCGCCAGGTTCACGGAGTAGAGCGTTGGGAAATGCGCGTATTGTAAAATAGGGTGAGACAGACAAGGGCAGCTTGGACAAGGAAAGTCTGGCAGCGGGATGAGATGGGTCAATAAAGCTCGAGCGGTCGAGAAAGTACGGATTGGCATGTCCTGGTGTTGTGAAGCGAACCTAGAAAGACAATAAGAAACAGAAACAGAAGACAAGGAGGAGGCAGACATTGATGGATTCAAGTGGACGAGACAGTCGAGACAGTCGGAGCATGAAAATAAAAAGCGGGGGGTCTCAGATCCAAAGGGTTTATAGATAAGATCTTAGTCCGGGTACCATAGTCTTCTTCATCGAAGAAGATGTATACATACAGAGTCTCGCACTTTCCTCTACCTCTCGTTCTCTTCTAATTCCACTGGGACCTCGACTCCCCGCTCGAAACCAAATATAAGATGGAAATAGGGGACTGTCACCATTAAACTAGCAGCTCCTAGGGTTCCCCCGACTTCAGTGATGTAACGCTGGATGTGCTGACCGTAGGAAACCCTCTTGAACTCTTCCTCTGTCGATGGCGCAATGTCAGGACGCTCACCGCCAAAAGTCTGAGTCGGGAGGGCTTTGTACAACACTCCAGAAGACCTAGACAAAGATATCGCGGCATCCACCTTCTTCACCACTTCGGCAATCGGAGGTCCATAGAGTGTGGGGACCTTTTTCAGGCTAGAGATCGACCAAGCGTGGGGTACAACGTCAAGTGTGTTCGCGAGGTTAAGATTCCACCCTTTATAACTTGCACTAGGATACTTGTGGGCCTGGAGTGTGTTGGAAAAGAGGGTAGAGAACGCTACATTTCCGGGACTGTATCCCGCGGTAGGGTATGTGAAGGTGTCACGGGCAGATATCTTCCCCGCCATCACCAAGGCAAGTGCAAGAGACGGAGACAAGGCACCGCCGAGACTGTGGCCAGTGAAGATAAACCTCGGGGAGGCTGATCTATCGACATTGGTGATAAACTCGAGGAGTGTCGTACTAGGAGGTTCGGCATTGTTTGGAGCTGCAGTGGTGAGCAGTAGATGAACCCCGGTCACCGTCCCTGTTGCAATGTATGCCTTTCCCTGCTCGATGGACTCACGACGAACCACCTCCGGGACATTCTCAATCCCACCATTTACCCAGGCACCGATATCAGTGACGGTGTCGACACCGTAGTTCAATTCCTCTGCCTTTTTAGAGTCTTCCGGAGTACCGGAGACAGCGACGACGTAGGTTGGATATGCAGTATTCTCGTCCTGGAACCTCAGATGGGGATGAAAGGCTATATACCACGAGTTATCAGGGCCAGTCAGGACGTTGTCCGGCTCCTCCTTGTACACGACAGGTCCCCATGCGAGTGTCCAATCAGAATGCGGAAGCGGGTTAACCAAGCGCTTCTGGAGGGCTCTCTGGAGCGACGTCTGACTTCCCTTCTTAAAATTGACTTCGTTGGACCTGAGAGACAAGATGAAAACTTGTTGGAAGACATCAAGGATAGGCATCTTTGAAGCTGAACACACAAGTGTCAGGGATCAGAATTCTGGCACGCGTAACAGATGAGACGTACCCTAGTGTTGAGGAGGGATGGCGACAGCCTGACAGGAGAGTCAACCGCCACGATCAGGCAAACTGCCCATGATAACTGCGCAAAGGCTGAAGCCTGGTAGTAGGCAAATAAAATGAAATAAAAAAGGGGGGGGGGGTTACAAAATGAATTATAATTTATTGAGGGGGGGTGAGAATGAAAACGGAGACGCGTGATTGACGCGTTCGTTGATTTCCCCTCTCATGCCCGACACCGCCGCTGCACCCCGTCGCTCTCAACGCGACAGAAAACAGGTGAAACCGTTCGCATCGAGTGAGTACGGCGACACCCCGCTTGTTTTCTTTCCTCAATCAGTGCAGCCAGCCAGTCACCAGCCAAGCGGAAGCGACCCAACGACGACGGCGACGACGACAACGACGACTCTCTCACTGAGCTCTCCGACAGAGACACCGACCGAGAGGGCGAACACGACTTTTCTCCATCAAAATCAAAGAGACCCGCCGCGCAACCGCGCAAACCAAAACCCCCTCCGCCTGCCAAGAAACCGCGCACCACCAGCACATCCAAGCCAAAGCCTCGTCGTACCAAACTAAAACCTACAAATGGCACATTCGATGCCACCAAAGTTGCTTCGGACACCAAGATTGCTGCGGATATTCCCCTATTTAGTACGTGATCCTCACTTCTTGCCTGCCTTGTCTTCTCACTCGCTCTGCAGACACCTTACTCAACCCCTCTGCCGCACTACAATCTACCGCAGAGGATTTGCTTCACACACTCTCACAGAATGCCGGAGTAGCTCAAGCAGAGTTGATCAATTGTATCTTGCGCGCATGTGGTTGCAACGATTCTGTCGACGAGGACCAAGTGATCGACTATGACGGCGTCGTCGATTCGCTCGACAACTTTACAGAGGGGCTCAAACAGGTGAGTTGACCCTCTAAACACCTCCCGCGCCGCTCATGTTCCCTTAGGAAAACTCGCCTATATATCCACTTACTTCTAAACTACCCGCGTTTAAGCGCTTTCGCGCGTCCCTCTCAGAGCTGATAGAACGTCTCGTTCTATCCGCAGCCGAACTTGGATCCCTTTACTCTACCGATCTCATCACAACCCTACAAACCTGGGTCATCGCCATGTCATCCTCTCAAATACGTTCCTTTCGCCATACCGCAACCGTCGTGGCCCTTGAAGTAGAGACTGCACTCTGCCAGGTAGCCGCTGCGGTTGAGAAAGAAGCCGAAATACTCGGTCGACAGCGGGAAGGTGAGCGAAAACGGAAAGCAGTTCACAAATCAACCGCCGTACGCGAAAAGGACCTGGATGGCAAGGCTACTGAAATTCGAAAACGACGTACTATCCTTGCCGAATTTCTCAAAGAAATAGTAGACGGGTGTGCACTTACTCTCATGCCTCCTACTATCTCGCTCAAATTATTTTCCAGCGTTTTCGTTCACAGATACCGTGATTTGGATCCCAACATCCGTTCCGAATGTGTCAAAGCCATGGGATCCTGGTTTACACACTATCCTGCACATTTCCTCGATGGCTCGTATCTTCGGTATGTTGGCTGGGTCCTCTCGGATTCGAGCACACCCGTTCGTCTCGAAGCGGTACGAGCACTGGCAGTGGTTTACGCACAATCCGAGTACGTTGGCTCACTTACTCACTTTACCGAACGCTTCAAACCACGGTTACTCGAGATGGCCGGTGGGGATACCGAATTAAGCGTACGCACGGCCGTAATAGGCGTTTTAAGCGCTATCGACTCAAACGCGCTCCTCGAAGATGAGGAACGCGAGCGCGTATGCGTTCTTCTCTACGATGCAGAACCGCGTGTGAGAAAGGCCGTGTCAGGCTTTGTCGCAGGGGTCTGGCAAGAAGTGGCTGAGGAGCGCGTCTCCGAAGTGGCAGGGCGCAACAAGAGCGAAAAGGTCAGATCGAGGGCGGGCCTCAAAGCCCTGGTGATGTTGCTTGTCAAATGGGGCAAGGCCCTAGACCGGCTGTCCGAAGTTGCGGAAGAGGAAAGCGAGACTGGAGAGGACGCACCAACTCGACGCATACACTTACCGTCAAGTGGGGTCGACTCAAGTGGCCGAATCGTCCTTGCTGTTGAAGCACTTTGGGACGAGGTTGATGCCGTCAACGATTGGGAGTGTATGCTAGATGTCCTGCTGCTCGACCATTCGGCAGGTAGAGACGAGGATATGGACGGACCAGATTCGATTGTTGACTCTGCAAGAAATACAGTGGACCCTGCATGGCGACTGTCAGAGGTAGAGGAAACTGTGTTGCTCGAGGTGCTCGTGGCGTCGCTCCGTCGTACCAACCTGGCATCAGGGACTGCAAAAAAGGTTCGTCTTCTATCCACCTCGATGATGCTTGGTTCATGTTTCTGGAATAGGGCGAGGAGGATACGGTCGTATCGGATCTGACGCGTGCATTAATCAAGGGACTACCAAGGCTATTTATCAAGTACCAAACCGACGAAAATCGTATATCCGAGGTGTTGCTCATTCCGCCATTAATGAACCTCGACCTTTACCTCGAGATGCGAATGATGAACGTGCGTCGTCAATGAAATTTCGGTCAATGTCGACCAATGGAATAACAATGTGTTGCAGGCGTACGCGAGCCTCTGGGACGATGTTTCAAAGCAATTTCTCTCCCATTCCTCGCAGTCGGTACTTGTCAAGGCTGTCGCATCCATTCGACATTTCATGGCTGCCACATCGCTGACAAATACGAATAGTACCAAGATCCTCGAGCTTGAGGACGAGCTGGCGACACAGCTGAGGGACGCCGTTGCAGGGCGCGAAGAGATCGAGGTAGCGTCCTTTTCGGAAGACGAGGTGATTGCTCTGGGTGCTGTATGTGCACGGATATGTGCGTTGGCAGGCTCGCGAGACATATGCACATGGATGGAGGAAGACGAGGGTGGTAAACAGAGCAGCGCATGGGACATTGTCTCTGCCCTCGTCGAGAGAGGGCGTTTAGGATACCGGGAAGAAGAACGGGTGTGGTTATCTCGGTTATTTCTTTCCGTGAAACATAAGCTGACGGTATTCCGCGGATCTTTAGATGGTTGAACAGGGTTTACATCTACTCGGGTTGCATATCATCTGGAAGGCGCGTAGCCTACCCGATGCCAAAGACACGTCGCCCGACAGCGAAAAGTTCCGACAAACGCTACGGGAGCAACGTGATTCCCTGATCGAGAAACTCGTAGATTATGTTGTCGGACAACAGTCGAATACGGGTGAAGCTGTCAAGCGTGCGGTAGGTTCCGATATGATGTAGTGCATGCCCGATTTTGATCCCGTTCTAATCGATAGGCTTTCCAAAATCTGATGAATCTCCACATTTTGTTCTACCCGAGTCAGGCCACATCACCCCGTGGCGACGCTCTACCTACTGAGCCACTTTCGCTCCAACTCAAAGAGGAGGTTCAACAGCATTGTGCAACCTTCATCCAGTCTTCAATCGAGCAGTACGCTGAGCTGTTGGAGGACGGTAGTCGTCATGAAGACGAAGAACCTGAGAGCGAGCACGACGACAGTTCCGAAGAGGAGGAGCCTGTGCCGACTGCCAAGGGCAAGGGCAAGGGCAAGGGCAAGAGCGTTCCCAAGGCGAGAGCGAAGTCATCTGTAGAACCAGGTGCGTTTCTGTAGGCACTGATGTGTCTTGATTCTCATGTGTCTTACAGGTCAACCTCCGACGAGATCGATGCTCGAGCAAGAATACCAGTTCATGGCGACGATATCGACGTTTTTGCGCGCAATCCGTGCGGGCGCCGTACATGTTAACCACAGTGATGTTCTCCTTGCCAACCATGGGCGTCTTGGCCCGTCCTTTGATCTCTGTACCAAAGTGATCATCGATGTGCTACGTGAAGAAGGCATGTACAATGACAATGGCGAACTCGTCGTGGGAGTGACCAAAAAGGCACTCTTGGAGGTGGGTTTCCCGCAAACCGAGCCTGTTCTGCCTAACGCCACGCTGACAGTCATTTTCGCTCGTGATGGACGGAGTCGTGAAAGACGAGGAACGGATGGTCGGCCTTGCCAAGCAGTTGGCAACAAGCTTTCTCATTCGTGGGGCGCAGCTTGTGGTCGTGCGCCGGCTGGATGCGCGGTATATCGTCAAGACGCACAAGGAGCTGGTGCACGAGGCCATCAAGAATGTGTCCGCATATGAAAAGAGCAAGCAAAAGAAGCGGTTGGGTGTGTCTGTGTCGTTTTTCAGGGTGCTGGTGCCACTGCTCAAGGGAGTGGAGAGTCGCGATGCGTTGGCCATGTGCGCGTTGTGTTCCACGTCTGTTTGTGAAAGTGCTAATGGGGTTGTAGAAAAGCGTACTTGGATCAGTTGGTGAGCGATGCCAAGATTGAGATCAAGCCGACGGCCAAGACATGGGAGCCTCTACGAGCGTACGAGAAGAAGCTGGTGTCAATCATGCATAAAGGTATGTCACGAGGTTATTTTGGGAACATTGTCTGACGCGCGTCGTAGGTGCAGGAGGTAGGGGCCGGAGAGCGAAAGCCGACGTGGGTGTGACAAGCGACGAGGAAAGTGGGCCAGAGGGCAAGGCAAGAGCTGGAGAGCCCGAGGCGGAGGTCGAGGAAGGGTTTGTGCGACAAACTCGGCTGCGACCAAGGCCCAGACCGAAACCGAAAGTAGTCCGGCGTCCGTCGACACCTCCCGAGCAAGATGAGGAGCGGGGACAGAGCGACGTTGAGATGGGCCCGCAGGATGCGGGTGTGGAGGAAACACCAAAAAGTCGGCCGAGGGCACGGGCAGATGAGTCGTTGGAGACGCCGCGTGCTGGCCCATCGACGAGTCTCGCAACGGAGCCAAGGCCATCTTTGAAGCGACGGCGAGAGGACGAGGATGAGGCAGAGATGGGGAAGGAAACAGAAGCAGAGGCAGATGGGGGTGCAAGTCCTGGCGCTGGGGAAGGAGCGGGAGCGGGAGATGATCTGTCAGAGAGGACGCCTTCCGAGGACGCAACAACCGCCCAGACGAGCCCGACGAGCGAATTTCTCATCCGGCGGAAGCGTGCACGACACTCTGCAATGTGATCAAACGACGGTGGTTGGTTTTTTTTTATGCTTATTTTGTTGTTGTCACTTTTTGAAAAGAAAATCGGTTTCTGTCTTGTCCTACAATAACCAATGTCGAGTTTACTTGAGTTACTCTACATAATCTCAAGGTGATATTAGATACTAGGGTATCCGGGAAAACATTTGGTACACCCCCAAAGTATAAAAGCATTACAAGGTGATCTTGGAAAGATAAGTTATATAAAATTTTTTGGGCTGTTCAGCGTCCGTTTTAGAGGACTGGCGGGGCGAGGCGCTAGGAAAGAGATGTAAGTCCAACAAGGGGAACAACTCGAGACAGCGCGCTCACGTTGTTAATACTCTCAAACATGACACTTTTGGTCGCCCTCGCCCTTTCGGGGCGCACAGGCCGCCCGCGCGCAAGAAGCGACTCGGAGACAGGCCGCGGACGCCTCCTGGGTGGTCTCCACAAGTTGTCGGGCATGGACAGACGGCGGCGGTTGACCGGGGACGACACCTGGCTCGGCGGGTTCATCCCGAGCATCTCGTACACCTCGCGCTGGGCCTCTGCGAGCGCGAGCGCCTCCGTCGTGCCCGTCGGGAAGCAGCTGTACACCGAACCTGCGATGAAACACACAAAAAAGGTCAAAAAGAAAGGCTCGTATGAGAAGCAGGATTGGGGGACGTACCTGTGTATGTAGGACCATCCGGCATGGTCACCGATAAGCGTGGTAGAGGGGGCACGACATCGTCCGCTGCTAGGGATGAGGGCCGTGTGGCAGTGGACGAACGACGGCTCGGTCGGTGTCGGCTGCGGGACCGCAAGCTAGCTAGGGACAGACGATTGGCCGACTTGCGCACGGCCATGATGCGCGTCAAACGCGTGTTGATGCCGTGCTCGTCAATCTTGGAATCACCGCCAACCCGCGCGGTTGCGTCCGACATGCGGTCACTGAGCGTGTCATACTCTTTGGCAAGGCCTTCGGCGTGTTTCCACGCTTCGTCTCGCTCCGCTTTGAGTGCTTCCACGTGCTCCTGGAGCCGCTCCTTCTCCGCCGTTTGTCGGACAAAGACCCCGTTGATTTTCCGCACAGCCAGTGCAAGCGCGCTCGCATTGTGCACATCGTGCAGGCTCCGAAGCTGTGACATCTCCAGGACGATATCATGCATCTTGTCTGCCAGCTGGTCGAGCGTCGACATCACCTCGACAAGTGCCTCTGTCGTGTCTGCGGCCTTCCGGGTCTCCCGACCTTCCATCTGACTCACCAGCGTACCCATGAGCGCCCACCGTTTACGTACGAGGGCCCGGTATTGCGATTTGACATCTGTATGTTGCAGCTCTAGGCGGTGCATCTCGTCCGCGATCTCACCCTCCAGTACTTCAATCCTTAGCAACCGGATAGACGAACCCTCGGAGGACTGCGCGAGCGCGCGCGACACCACCTCTTGCAGCTGTCCAGACGAAAACGTCCATCGTGCGGCTTCCAGCGTCAATCCGCGCCACTTGGGTGGGGGGATCTGGAACTTGGGCAAAGGCTGCGAGGCGGCAGACTGGAGCTTATCCCACGGTGATCCAGGGCTACTGCCAGGATCACTGCTGCTCATGGAAGATACGGAGCTGTACGAGCCAAAGACTTGTCCGGAACCACTCGGTTTCCGCGGGCCAATGGGAAGGGGTGGACGTGCTCTCCCAACAGTACCTGATGTTCTGAACGAATCAGAGGTGTGTCGCCTGCGCTGACAACCATGATCAGAAGATGGCGAAGTTGCAGGCGAGCTAGCATGATATGCTGTCCTCTCTGATACCACAGTATGGTAAGGCGGAGGTGGAAAGAAAGATGCAGAGATGGACTCGTCTGATGCAGGGGGGGAAGGAGCCATGGATATTGGTGGGAGAAACAACGAAAGTGGCATATCCGAGGCCGCTGGCGGTGGGGAGGGTTGGAACAACTCCCCATAAGAAGCGGGCGAGTCAGATAATAGAGATTTCGAGGAATTGGGTTGGCTAACGACCGTAGTTGACGAAGGAAGGGGTGAACGAACTGGACTTGTCGAAGACATGATTGCCATCGTATTGCTCACCAACACAGGAGAATCGGCAGGGGACCCATCAATCGACTCGGGAAGCGGAATAGGGGCCGAGTCTGTGATGGAAGGGTCTGGCAATGCGTTGGGCAGTGTCCCGCCATCATCTACAGGAATAGATGGCAAGGTCGGAGAAGGGTGTCGTGCGGATGCCTGAAGAGCTTCCTCTTCTGGCGAACAGGGACTGGATGTCGACGTATGGGAGAGTGAATGAGGGCGAACAGCGGGCTTGACGACTTTTGATTCCACCTCGACCGTTGACAATGACTGACCCGGATTCTCTGGGACATCTTGCTTGTCGGTCAAGTGCACGGAGGCCGAGAGACTCGAGGCTTGTCTTGGTGAAGGCGCCTCTTGTTTAGGTAACAAAGGCGACCGGGACCTGCGCAATATGCCACCTTGCGCTTGTAATCTGGTGGTCTTCATAGCAGGATATAACATTCTTGGTCCAAGCCCAGCAGGAGTCGGGGGGCGTCTACGTAACACCTGGTTATCGCTTTTGGCGAGTAGAGCATATAACGGCGACCAGAGAGGTGAGAAGCCCATGGGTGTCTCTGGAAATGTCTGGTATCCTGCCGATCCGCTCGAGAGAAAATGCGACGAGGAGCTCGAGCCGGGGCTGACGGTTAGCTCGCAGTTAAAGAGCTCTCCGTAATCGTGTTCTGATCCTGTTGCTGATGGCATGCTAGGGTTAGGATGCGAGGCAATGACCTCTGGTTGATCTTTAACTGTTGGAAGGTATTCATATTAATGAATGCAAGACGAGACTAGGAATCAGACGTACAGCCACTTCGAACAAAATTTGATCCACCAAACCTCCGTCTGCGTTTCGCATCGCTCCGACCCCTAGGCAACGGCGAGGTATATGAAGCACTCGACTCCGAGCCAGGAGAACCTACCGCCACCAGGTGCTCAGGTGGCACGAAATCGAAGTCGTCCAGGCTATGGCCTTCGGAGTTTAGTCCAAGTGATCCCTCCGATGACGAATTCGGCATGTTTTCCTGGATATTGATGGGAAGTGGGATATCGACAGCGGTTCTAGGGCCATCAAAAATATTGTCCTTCAAAACCCGTGTGCACCCTGGGCTAAGACTCGTCTGGCCTTCTAGTGCCACATTAGTAACAGCAGGAGGCGCATCTGACGAAGGGGATACTGTCTTGCAGGGTGCTTCTGGTGCGCGGGATATTCGCACAGAGATCTTTGAATCGGTTGCCATGTCGGGAGATGTGGTGCCATCTGACATGGGATAATCTGACTCAGTGCTCACCCCAGACTGGATGCTCAGAAGGTGGACCGGGCTCGGGGGCCTACCAGCTACTGTTGCAGGTACTGGGGGTACTGGAGGGATCGGGGACGATCTCGCCGAGTTGTAGGTGAGACAAGATTCACGACGAGGCAACGTCGCAGAGTCCTGACGCACGGTCCCGCTACGATGTCGTGAAGCACGGCGTTCACTGGATGTCAGGACAAATGTGGAAGCGATCGCGGCGTGTGCGAGGGCTGTCCCAGAAATTGAAGAGCAGTTGTCTGACTGCGAAGGCGAAGGGGGGTACCTAGAAGCATTCTTGGCAATTGGCTGGGTCGTCTCAGGCGCAGGAATCGCGGTTGAAGGAGGTGAGCGTCCAATCTGGATGGTGGGGCCACAAAGCTCTACGTCTGGAATTAAGATGGGTGCGGGTATCGACTTCTTGCGAGCGGCAGTTCGCTTGAGTACATCACGGAATTAGAAAGGTCTGGAATTGACAGCGACGATATGACACGTACCGGAGATGTATCTCGTGAGGCACGAGAAGTCGGAGTTGATGATATGTCTGAACGAGTCAACTGGGCTCCGTTGGTTCTCTGAACGCGATCAAGAGACAGCCCAGGAGAACAACTCCTACTTCGTAGCAGGGACTGATGGAAACGACTCTCGTTGGAATACAAGGTGCTGATGTCCACCGAAAGTGGGGTCCGCACATCTAACAGAGATGCGGAATCCTCTTTGATGCTAAACACCATGGGTGACAAGGGAGGCGTGCTAGAACTCGTGGTTGTCTGTTGGCGAGAACGATCCCGATCCTCACTTGCCTTGCTTCCCTTGCGTTTGCCATTCCACCGAATGAGATTGGACAACATCTGTCTGAGAACGACTACGCCCCGCGCAGGCTAGAGGTGGGTGACACCTGAAAGAGAAAAAAAAGAGAAAGATAACACGAAGGAGGAAGAGAAACGAAACTATGCGGGAGAAAACAGAAAGGGTCAGTATATATTAGCAACTGGCAACACTGGCAGTTCGCATCAGTAGCAGTTGGCCCATCAGAGGCCTCCTCGCATGAACAGCCTTGAAACCATTGATGGATATAAAAACGGGTCATGGGGACACCTTAAAACATTACGTAAATGAGTCAGGTGACTGTGGGATTTCATTTCCAGAAACGGATTATTAGACCGAGATGGAGACGACTTCGGAAGGGCAAGTCGAGGCCGCAACAGATACTTTGCCT
Organism: Phylloporus aff. rhodophaeus; assembly: GCA_038094475.1. NCBI lineage: Eukaryota > Fungi > Basidiomycota > Agaricomycetes > Boletales > Boletaceae > Phylloporus > Phylloporus aff. rhodophaeus. The sequence goes on along the minus strand of JBBPUD010000107.1, from coordinate 20,149 downwards.
CATGAACCGTCTTATGCGAACTAGCGGACGCAAAATCCGTGTGGGCACAAGAGTGTATCAACATCAAGTTCTTGACCGCGACGTTGACGACAATCATCCGACCAGTAGGTACATGGCAACTCGTCCGATTAGGGCCAGCTCCGAGAATACACCCATGCCTTTCAGAACGTTTGCACGGGTGCAAACGATGGACACTCGAACGTTTATACATGACCCATGACAATGATAGTGGTGAGTCAGGAATAAAACACCCTAGTTCTGACTCCACAAATTGCAGCACCGTGTCATGTTACTATCCATTCGCCATGGTCAAACTCGGCCACGACTGTATTCGGAAGGCCCCGGGTAAGTATGAAAGGAAATACACGTTTCTCGTGCGACGTGTCTCAGTTGCACGCCAACAACCCCCGGTCCGCATCTCTCTGACATGTCGCGGACAGCTCTTCGACTCTGGAGCCTTCCGGTACACAAACCCCGGTCACTGATCCCACACTGAAGCGCCTTTTCTAGAGCCTGTGCGCATATGGCATAATAACAGACACCACGACAAGCACAGGAGGTGTCGTTTGGTCGTAACCCACCGCCATGTCGTCCCAGATGACACCGGTATGCCGCACGTTCAACCCGGGGTTAGTACATGCGAAAGGTGAGCTTGCTTAACCCCCTGCAATCCCAAGGCGATAAGATTATGTCAACCATCTCTGTTGACATAATGCACGCCATCCAGGCCAGCCCGGCGCTTCCCGAGATACGGTGAGAGACCGGTTGTATGACCCAGGCAACGCAACGGGAATGATGAACTCTATCTCGTCAACGCCGATCGTCGTCATCACATAGGCAGCACACGTCAGAGTCCTGTGTATTCCAAGCCTCGATTCACATCAGAGTCTCGCATCTGGTTTGATGATCACTGATGCCACCACCAAGTCCCAATCCGCTATCTTCGTCACGGCATCTTAAAACTCCCACTGCTTGTCATCTATACCCATCGGACCACATGTATTGCACCAACGCGGTTAAAAGATCTTACTACACATCTTTCTGTGAACCCGAAACGAGCAGAAATGATTTCCCCATCCAGCAACACAGGTTTACTGTAATGTATCTCAACCTTTTATCGAATGTCAGGGTATGGATATATAGTTCTCCGTATATCGCAATATTCCACGATGTATGCACACCTGGACCGATCGAGGGACCAACGTACGAAGGAAAAGCAACAAAGACAGGTCAAAAAATGAGGGCGAATTATGTGTCTGATTAAGAAAAGCGGGTACGGGTGCGTAACGCGGGGTAGTCGAGATTTTTTTTTTTATAGAAATACACCAATGGGAGAACGTATATGTGAGGTTATATGGTGAACACGCTGCGAACTGAATGTGAATGCGACATGGTGCCAAGGTGGATGTTGGCTCTCTGAACAACGAACGAGAGTTACCGAACGGGACGTTCAAATTCCAGTGAAGCGCCCCGTCTGGTATGGTTATAGTGATAGATGCAATGCAAAAAATGCCGAAGGTCCATGCTGTGCCGACCGTGACCTAGTCATGTCGGGCGAAAGTGCTGGAGTGCACAACTCGAGTGCAATGAACTGTCGGGTAGCACATGGATGTCAACATAGCGCGTGGTGCGTGGACAGAAATTCTTACTAAATATACGATGGGATTTCTCAAGTGTGTCGAAACGGCTGGAGCTTTTCCATGACTTCGTCCATGCTCTGCTTTGGATCAAAGTTTGGGTCAACAAGGCTGTCCCCACAGGAGGACTGAGCTAGAGGAGCAGTCCCCAATGCGAGCGTAGATACAGCCGAGATGCGACGAAGAGCTTTTGAAGCTCGTCTTTCCTCCTTCAACTTCTTCCGTTCCGAACGAGAGATGCCGTCGATCCGTTCCGGGATTACTGAGAGTGATGGCGTCGTCAGCGAAGAGGTTTCTGAAACGGAAGTTGAGAGTGAGGACTCAGTACGGAACTCCGGAACGGGTGCAGTCGCCGCCATGGAGACACCACCAACTTTCTGTCCAGATGTTGATTGATGGGGAGGTGTTACCGGACTCGACGAGCTCGGCGATCTGCCTCGAATACTGTCAAATCCGTCTCCTTCCTGGGTGCTAAGCGAAGAGCGTGCAAGGTGAGTGGCAGCGTCGATATCACTAACAGCGCCGTTGTGTATAACAAGCCACCGAAGTCCCTCGATCTCCCTCAGCTTTTTTCGAATGTTACGCTCGAGCTTTTCAATCGTTCGCGCCATCACCACGCGGTCGTCTTCGTAACGCTTGGTAATGGTGCCGATGTATTCCTGAAGCTGGGCATTCTTCTTGCGTTGTTGAGAGAGCGCTTCCTGTAGCTCCTCAATGGTTGCGTCGGGTGTGGTAGTCGAGTTTACCCTACTGGACCTCGAAGGCGACGAATGACATGACTTGGGAGCGGCATCGCTAGGGACTGCAAGGTTGGACGTGACGGATAACGTATTTGCCCTGGGGCGTGGAAAAGCTACGCGATTAGGCGGGGTAGAAGGAGCCGAACGAGGAAATAGAGCAGCAGGGTTGGGTGACAGTGGTGGAGATGGTAACGGAACCGAGGGTGGTGGACCGCTTGATGCCTTGGTCACACTAGAAATCGAGAGTTTGGGCTTCCTGCTCGAAGCCTTTGGAACCACGGGCGAGAGTCTGAAGCTGGACGCCGAATGCATCGATTCATTGGCCCTGGATGTGTCCGTGTCACTCCCCGAAGCGCTAGTGTTGTGGCGATGACGCCGGTCCTGGGAAGAAACGTCGCAAGGCGTTCGGCTGCCACTCCTTGCACTCGGTGATGGGTGCTTTGAAGGACTTCGGGAACCCTGCGAGGATGACAGAGATGCTCGTTCGATTGAGTACCGTGGAAAGCCCTTTTCAGACAATATCGACCGAGGAATGGCGGTCGACGGGGGTATTGGAAAGTGAAGAGGTGGGCCCGACGGCGTGACAGGAGTGGTTGGAGTGAGTTCACCGCTCTTCTTCGGAGAGTCCCCAAGGAACATTTGAACCGATGGCGCTGTAGGGGTCTTTGGCGATTGCGGAGGCTTCTTGAGCTGATTAGGGAGAGTGAACAAATCGGAAAAGTCCTCGTCATCTCCGTTGTCCACGGGAGTTGAATGAAGTCCCCGCGATGGGCGAGGCGTGGTTGAGCGACTGCGCATACCCGAATGGTGAGATTCGATCGATGGTGCTCTAATCTCGGGGACGAGCGGGGACAGCGCGGATCCGCATGGTAAGGGAGGAACTGCATCTAGCTGTTGAATCATGGAGTGACGAGCTTTGCTATTTCGGGAAGGTGCCCGTAAAGGAGTGAAATGGGCCGCAAGCTTGGACCCGAGTGATGGAGAGTGTACGTCCACTGATGAAAGACTTGAAGGTAGAGGCGGCTCTGGGGGTATAGCGCACGGTGACGGAGTAATCATGAGCACCGCATGTCTGATGAACAAGGGGTTAGTATCTATTGCTTAAAAGGCAGGGACCCATGCGGTTTTTCCCATCTTGGAAACGGACTAGAAGTTCACGGAGGGACCAGTCCCCCGTCTCGGACTTCTGCAAGGGCGCAAGCGAATACTCACCCGTTTCCAAAAGAGCGACGAACGGTGTTCACCGTAGTGACTTGGTGGACCACGTTGCTCACGGACTTTCTGGACAGCGGTGGAACAGGAACTGCAGACTGTTCCGCAGTCTTTTTGCGACCCAAGAACGGGAGCATCGAGCGCCGACTCGGGGCTTTCGTCACCGCAACTTTTTCCACTTGCCAAGGAGATGAAGATGGGCTAGAACTAATCCCAGCACCCGTGCGGGAAGCGTGACGAGACCCATGTGCAGAACGAAAGAGCTCAGAGAAGTCAGGCGTCTTCGTTCGGGCGCGCTGCGCAGGGGGAGTTTCCGAGCCACCCATCCTTCTCTGCACTGACTTCCGAGTATGCTAGGGCCTAGACGAGAACGATGCGTCAGGTCAACAACGCAGAGTACCCCAGGTTGGCACTTTTTTGAAAGAAGAGGTCGGACCGGAAGAGAAAGTGAATGGCTGCGCGACAGCGGAATCGCGTATGACCCGCACTTCGCGTACGGACTGTAATTTTTTTTTTTTTTTTCAACGCATTGCGATGTCAAAACCTTGTCGGGGACCCACAACGCGAAGGCTCACCACCGGTGCCGATAAGAAGAAACAAAAGACGGCGAAGCAGTAAGTCAAGTGGGTACCGAGTACCAGGCTTGGGATAGGGTAATACCGTGAATGCGCAGCAACTTCAATCTGAAGGTTCATTTTGTACTATGCTTGGGTGGTGGTACACAGCTTCCTGGACAAGTGTAATATTTCCCGATATACGGGTCCCGCGTTCCTTACCATTGGCGGCCCTGTAAATTCATCTTCGCTTAAACGGCGACATCAAGTTCCGCCCTTGAAGCTTCCTTTCCGAATTTCAGCTGAATTTAAGGAATGATGACCACATGCTTCAAAGGGAATATAACAATAACAGGTAGGAGAAAATAGAAGTACGTTTAGTGAAATAGGTGTAATCCGTGTGACCATCAAAAGTCAGGTGGAACGGAGCGTACATTTCAACGTATTTTTACCTAACCGCCATTCACGCCCATTTCAAGTTGGTCCAATCGTACATGAAGCTCAGCTTTGCAGCCTCAAGAACCTTGATTGGCTCGTCGGAAGTGAACTGCGGTACAAGCTCAGGCCGCAGAGGTTTATCCAAGGCTAATGGTGATTCTCGTGTCAGAAACAAAACATCAGATCGATCCGAACCATCCGAACCTCGAGCAGCGGCATTGTCAAACTCGCTTGTGCTGCTCAAGGGGTCAGTCATAAATGATAATTAGCATCACAATAACACACACCCATCGGGACGTAGGAAATATTCATGTTTTTCCATGTCATTCGAGCAAAAGCGGTCGGTGGGTTGGATTCGCAAAAGCTGAAAGCATAGGTCAGATACAAGTAGAAGCAACAGAGGCAAAAGCAAGGCTCACCCCATTGAGTAAATCCACAGCAACTGGGTCGAGGCCTTGGAATTTTGAATACGTTTGTTCAAGTTGAGATGGTCTCTGGGTCCAAGCGACGTATGTATGTGTATCCTCTTCGACGTCGAAGAGTATCTGCAGGGCTCAACTATGAGGTAGGCTGCAGAGCTCGGACACTCAAAGTAACTTGCCTGGTGAGTTTCTGACTCCAGTTCAAAGAGTATACATCCAAGCGCCCACCAGTCAACCGCCGTGCCATAACATCGCCTTCGGTGGTGGGGCATGTCCTTGTTCCGCAGCATCTCTGGAGCCATGTAGGGCGGGGTACCCAGAAATTCGGTCAGGTGATCAATCGTACGATCGAGAGGCTCGCCAGTGGGATTCATGTATGAAAGTCCAAAATCGACGATTCGGACGTTCTCTCGGGAATCAACGACGATGTTCTCAGACTTGATATCGCGATGAAGAATTCCCATGTCATGCAGGGACTCGATACCAAGGGCCTGCTATGGATTAGAATAGGACTCAGTGACCACAAACAGACATACTATTTGTGCCATCCATTGACGCGCGTGCACCTTGCACCTGTCCGGTGCAGTGCACAAATACATGGCAAGATCAGTGGTCATGAGTTCCTATGGTTGACGCTGAGTTTAACTGGACGAACAGGTGATATCTATGTACAGCTCACCATGGCGAAGAGAACGATGGTGCCTTGCTGGATAGACCTACTCAGTTCAATGATGAACTGTTTGCCCCTCTCCCCGCCCTTCGATTTCACCATGCGTCTAAACATTCTAAGCTCCGTTTTGACAGATCTCGTCACGTCCTCGTCAGTCAAAGACTGGAAGACCTTGAGACACAATAACCGGCCAGTGCTTCGATCTTTTGCTGCCCACGCAGATGCGAACGCCCCATTTTGGATAAAATACATAACGTCGAAGGGGCCATATACCGGGAAGCTGAAAGTAACTGGAGCGGGTGAGGCGCACGTGCCCTGATCCATAGAGCAGTTGTCCCCTACGACATTACCAATATCGCAAATCGGAGGTGGTTGGGTCAAAAGCAGGGGTTGCCGCGCGTCAACCGTGTGGGGCGTGACTTCTTTGAGGTATGTCGTGGAAGAAAGAGATGTGGCATGTCCAGCATGCGAATCGGCGGTATTGGTGAGGACAACAGCCAACGCGGCACGCTTGCAAAGCGGGGAGTAGGGACTGATACGCGGTGGCGGCCTGGGACTGGTGACAGGAGGAGCAACACGGAGAACAGAGAGCATTTCGTAGACGAGATTCAGACAAGCTCTGGACGAAGAGAGTACGCAAGGACGAGTTCCTGCCTACCTGCATTAAATAGCATCCATGCACAAGGAGCAAACATGGACAAGACAATGGTAGACGGTGGATGGTGTGGACATTCGATGCAAGGCAACCAAAGGCACAATATATGACAGGATCCACGCAATGAGTGGACTGATCAAAGCGGTGATACTCCACCAGTTGATACCTACCAACGAAACCCTGAGCAATGGACCGAGTCCAGATAAACCGTCCCCAAGACTGTGGACATACCAGGATCATGACATGATGGGTTGTAGTAGTAACCCTAACCTTGGCATGTTCCCGACACATTCCGTCCCACAAGTAGTCGAGTCTTGTTAGCGGCGATGTCGACCTCTCCTCTGGCCACACCGCACACGCCCAGTCTTCGTCGCTCCACCGAAAGCTATGGCGAGAGGGCGTTCAGAAAGTTTAAGGAAGAACCGCTCGTGCCCATCGGTGAGTTCTCTGCTTTACCTTTGGAATCACGTTCAAAATACCCCCTCTTTCCACCAGGTACGCTCGCAACGGTTGGGGCGTTTACCATGGCCGTGATCAAGCTCAGACGGCGTGAGTCTCGCTCGCTCAATCAGTGGATGCGCATGCGGGTTGCTGCACAAGCCTTTACGATCGCTGCCGTCTGCGCATACTGCTGGGGTCCAGGCAGAGAGCAGACCGCACAAACACCCGAAGAACTCCAAGTGAAACGGGACCAACAGTTTGACAAGGAAAGAAGGGAATTCCATGACCGTCTCAAGGTTGCCGAGGCTGAGTGGAAGGAAACCCAGAACCTCGCAAAGGATGCTAAAAAGTAACGCGAATTCTGTTGCTACACACTTGGGTTTGCAGTGGATAGACGTATTGCTGTCTCTACGCGTAACCAGCTACATTCACCGCTCCCGCTGGTCTGATCTGTGCCTCTATCCATGGTGAGTTCTTAGCCGTCGGTTTTCTCCTGGACGCCGTTCTGCGCCTCTACCACGAGTTGTCGACCACCATAAATCTGGTTGACAATGGCACTCCGACGAAGCACTTGGAGCTCCTTGACAGCCTCACTGTACGCCAGGGCAATCCTATCCGGGTCTTTCTCAGCCTACCGAACACCAGTGAGCGCTTTTGTGTTATCGTTACCAGCATTCAACACACCTGCATGTTACGGAAGTTTTCCCTCGTCCTCTGCACAAAATAGATGCGGAAGTTGTAGGAACTGAACGCCCTTGCCGCACGAAGTGTGGAGCTATAGAGACTGAGAATTGCTTGCCGCGATGGTGGGGCAGCCATACTGTTGGACGAAAACACAAAAGGAAAACTCCCAGCGTACAACAGCGTGTATATTCGGATCGATCGTCATCTACGTCTACTCGCAGAGCGTTGTTGAACCCTCTAACACTCGTTTCAGAACTGGAGCAACCTGCTTGCGGGTAGCTGCTGAATTTTTCTGTTGGTAAACCCGTGCGACGAGGCCTTCGCCGAATGGTGATACCTCTGATACCCTAGCCTCCTCATTGATGGTCTCTTCATCGTCATGGCTCCCTTGCTCAACCCCATTTTCTTCCTTTCGGTTCTTTCCCACACGGTTACCGAAACCGTAGCGCTCAAAGTTGGTCCTTTTGGGTTGCAGAGCCTCAGTTGCCTCAAAACCGTCGAAAAATGCCTGTGGGAGCCGCGACCCGGTCAGGTTTTCATCTACCAACCACACTACCTCCCGTTTTGAGTGGCCTTGCTTACTCTTGTAGTGCGTGAGTACACCAAGGATCGAAAGGCTGCGTTCTTTAACCCAGTCCTGAATGGTAACAACCACTGCTGTTGGAGATGGCGAGAAAAAAGTTGAAAGGGGTAACGGAACAGCTGCCAGGCCCGCTTTGATGGAACGCGAGTCATCCCCGCAGATGGATGACGAGAGGTTTAATTCATACTCTTTGTAATCTCGCCGGAGTAAATCTCGCGTGGTAAGATGGGTCACCGCAAATTTCTTAGCGCTGAGCGTTGTCGAAAGGGACTGAATAAATGGTTGTTTGAAGATGTGCTGTGAGCCTTTATCCATTTGTTGAATGAAGTTCCCTACGGCCGGGACATTGGATCTAGGAAGAAGCCACGCAGATGCTTCGTAATCCACGTCAACAGCCTTTCCGCCTTTCCGTAAACCATGTGTGTCGATGACGATTGCGCTCAGTAACAGCGCAGCGAGCTCTGGAGGCATTTGGAGTGTTGGGTATGACTTGATGGCCCTGGTTACTAGCGATGCGCAGCTTCCTGACGGCTCAATGATTCTGGGTGACGCCGTATCAAGATACCTTCCTTCATCTTCGTGGTGGTCCACTACAGCTGTCACCTGTGCGCCAGGAGATGTGTAAGTCGGTTGAAGACTGTTGTGATCCACCAATGCGAACGTAGAGAGTAGATTCGATTTGGGTAAATCTTCTGGGCAAAGGAGTTCGTGGAGACCATCTTTGATGCCCACTAATTCCAGTGCGTAGAGGTTCTCTGCTCTCAACGGAAAGTCTTCGCGAGGAGTCGTGATCAGAGCGATCGCCTTGGTATTTGTGGCTGGTATATGAGATAGAAGCCACGCAAAGCCGATCGAGCTTGCGAGACTGTCTAGATCTGGACAATGGGTATGAGTTATCGAAAGGATCAATTTCGAGTTCAAAGGACGACGTACCTCCAGCCTCGTTGCCCATTACTACTGTCCAGCCATTGCCGCTGTCCACCAGAAAACGTGCCTTCTGTTCGGATAAATAACTTGAGAGAAACGACGTAGTTGACATTGTCCTTTGAACTCTCCGGCTGAGCAGTGATGAGATCGATCTGGAATGGCTGATGGGGTTAAAAAGTGTACCTCGAGAGGCGCTCAGAAAGACTTGTTTCCTGGTGAAAAATGAAGGCTTTGCGGGTTGATCGTCGTGCGAGTTTTGTGACCTTCCAGGCTTGAATTACTTGGAATCCGTCCTTCTCCGTCCAAGGAAGAAAAACCTTTCAACATACATGGGCTGGTAGTCATCGAGACTGGCAACAGGTTGCGACCATCAAACGCAACTTGTGGCTGGCAGAAAGTGAACAAGATCGTTCTCTTGAAAGAGTTGAGCATAAACAAATACGTCCCTCTCACTCAGGGTTTCAGTTCATCGTCATCTCTAGGATGGTACAAGTAACAAACACCAAAGGTAAGACTACTCAGTTTCGGACTTGTCCTTGTATGTCAACGCTTCTTCCACGAACACCGTCTCCCCAAATCCCTTCTTCACCTTTGGGTGAGCAATCACCTTTTCATAGTGAGTAAAAACGTTCGGATACTGCGCTCTCTCTGCAGCACCACACGTAATTGTCGCAGCTTGCTCGCTCACCCCCGCAATCGCAATGTCCGCGAGCGTCATCGTGTCGCATATCAAATAGCCCGAGGCACTCCTGCTAAGATGCTCGTCGAGCAACTTGAGCGAACGAGCCTGCTTCTGGAGACATATGTCGTGCATCTGCGATGCACACAAGTCAGTGGGATGCAATGGAGAAGAAGGGACGCGCCTCTTTGCTGTATCGGCCGAGGGACCCTGTGAGGAGGGCCTTGATCTCATAGCTGAACGCGGTGATCTCTGACTCCCCAAAATGGACCCACTGGTCGACGAGGGCAGCTTCGCTGGCATCCTTTCCCAGCAGTCCGAACTCTGGCGCAAGGGAGGACACTGTTTGATGATGTTGGTTAGAAGCTGGATGAAGAGCGAGATAGGTGTGTCACCGTAACGTGCGATTGGGGCGCCTTCGAACAACTTGAACCCTTTGTCGTCTTCAAAGGCAGGCAACTTTCCAAAGGGGAACTTGCTGAGGTATTCAGGCGATCTGTTGGTTACACGAAATTCCACGGGAGGGGTATCGATTTTGAGGCCTGCTACCTCCGCGGCGGCGAGAATCTATGCAGGGGCGTATAAGTCGTTATCAGGCAAGTCTCTTGACCTGACATACGACTTTGGTTTGACGTTGGAAGGGGATTCCCCACAGAGTGCCGATGGATGTCATACTGTTTCTGTTTCTGGGTCCTCTTGATTGTACTCTGGATAACGGTTGATAAAGTCACGTTTTATAGCCCAGCCGAATTTGCGTGCTTTACTATATCTATCCGTAGATATATTGCTGCGCAGTGGAGCCTAGCTGCTGATTATGGTACGCCCTTGCTTATGACTCGATACCTGCTGCGTGGCATGCTGTGCCAAGTTGATGGTGCCCAGAAATCAATTGTATACCTGGGACACCAGCTATTAAATAAACAGGAAGCGTGATCGTCCAATGTTCCATGTTCTCCTTTACTTCCTAGTGCTCAGTGAGGCTCCTCACGCTCACCGAACCAAAATGTGGGTAGTCGTAGTAAATTTTCTTCGGTGTCTCGATTTTTGTCCCCGGACCACAGTCCAGGCCGATGGTTGATCCACACCTGTGACGAACATCGTCCTGAACCACTGGCTTTACTTACATACCTGAATGAAAGTCGCTTATAGTAACTTCAGTAGAATCGGAACCGAGGTCTTGTGTTGCGACTTCAATGCGTCTATCAGCCCTTTGATCTCTAACCCACCCTATAAATCGCCGCGTCAGCCCTTTGATATCTGCAAACGTATTGTATCGTAGTCGCATCCACACCTATCTAGCCCCAGCTTCGTTTTCAACCTCCAATAGTCGTATTCTTGCGTTTACCACAAGCGCTTCGTCATCAGGTATCTCATCGAGGTGAGTGTGCACTTAGTCCTACTGTCATTCGTCGATCTAACTATTTCTATCATGTCTTTCGCCTTATCTTGTGACATCGCGCCCCCGGCCCCCCTGCTAAACTTGCCCTTGCTATCGAATCTCTGTTGGCCAATTCTTTTCCATGAAGTTCTCGCCCTCCACAACCCTCCCGTGTTGAAGTTCAGTGCCGTTTCTGCCTGTCTTCAGCTTCCTTTATAGCGCCGTTCCTCTCGCGCTTCTATCTCGTGCTATTTCCCCCCTGCGCCTTCTTGCCTTCCGCCTGTCTTGTTCCTGTCAGTCTTCCTTTCTTGTGCCTCTTTTTTACCCACTGCAGTCTGTTCTGTTCCCGGTAGGTCATGTCAATCCTAGCTTAGCTTTTTCTCTCTCATCCACACATCATTGTCTTCTGTTAGTCTCATCTCCGTCGTGCTCTCGTCTGTCGTCACCTTGCTAGTTACCCATTTCATTCCATCGCTCCCCGATACTGCGCCTGTTTTTATTTCTCTCTAAGTCTGTTCTGTTGTCGTGAGTTGCGTGCATTTTGCCTTGGGATCACCCACTAATTCTCTCCGGATGCTAGTTGAGACTGATCGCCCATCGTCTTCCCGTTCCTCCTGTCAAGCCTGTTCTACCAATCCAATCCCCCCCTTTTCTGTCTGACCCCTCACCGTGTTCCTGATCTCCAATTCCTGTCCGCATCTCATACGCTCCCTCCCAATATTCCCGTCTTGATTGCTTGAAACTTACACTACATCACATCGCCGCATCAATCGTCCTCGCCCAACGAAGATCCATCTTTAGCTTACCTTTTCGCTCTCTGGATCATAGTCTCATCCTTGCATTGCGTTGTCGGACCTCAACCCATTGTCACTTAAACCCCTCCACCGTCATACCTCTCCCATCTCTCCCATCTCTCCCATCCACGTCTCATCACCTGGTCTTACTCCTTGCCTCATTTCTTCAGCCTTATCTGCCTGAGCCTCAGTTGAGTTACTCCACTCCACACTTATTCTTGCACACATCTTTTCATTAAATGAACTGGAAAAAACCTGGGGACATTACTGTCCAAATCACAGGTATGTTTCCACCGACTGGCTGGTATGGTTACTTATGTACATTCACCCCTTTCCCATAGTTTGTAAACTTATCCTTCTGTCTCCACTTCCTGAACAAGATGTCCATGTCACTATTTGTGTTGGTGGTATATCTAAGATAACATGTTCTGGAAACATATCAGAGGATGGCCTGGCAGTAACATGGAATCATCCCTTCCTTTTGTGAGTACTATCAAGGATATTCTAGCCAAGCTTTCTCATCCTTTCTCTTGTAGCAATGCACCCTTGTCTGAGGCTGTTGGGGTTACTATATGTATTCTTCCTGAGGAGCTTACCTTTGAATGGGATAAGCAACCATTTGGTGATCAGATGACTACAAATGTAGCAAGTCTGTTGGACTCTAATGATGGATGGCAATGTAGGTCATTTTTCTATTATCTTCTTTGTCCAATGTTGAGAGTGTCTCAGGCAATGTGGCTGGGCTTTCTGCTGGTTCTGCAACTGTTTTCATGACATGTATTGCCAGTGATGTCCTGGTAGGTGTTATGAACTCTTGTTTGCATATGATTTAACTTATGATTTAGATTGTACCAAATGGGCATGACTGTTTGTTAGCTCTAACAAACTATGAGCAAGAGCTGTATAACTTTGCAAGGCAATTCAAAAACCTGTCTTGTATATCTGCAATCATTGAAATAGATCTGGCAAGGCTGGACCTTTGCCCTCTGGGCCATGCAAGTCACATTGATGTCTTGAGAGATCTTTCAATGGCCTTTTCACTGTGCTATTTTCAAGCAGGTGATATTGCAGACCTCAATAGAGCCATTGATATTGGACAGACAAGACTTGACCTTTGTCCATTGGGCCATGAAGAGCATGCTGATGCTATTGGAGGACTTGCAATGGACTTATGGAAACATTACTGCTTACAAAGAAACAAGGAAGATCTGGATAGACTCATAGAGATGCAGGAGAGATGGCTTACATTGTGCCCATTAGGCCACTTCAATCACAGATTAGCCCTTGTAGAACTTGCAACATCCTTGTGTGAGCAATATAAAAAGGGGGGAATTGTGGCAAACCTTGATAGAGCTATTGAGATGGGAGAAAAATCTCTTGATCTTTATCCAATGGATGATCCAGACTATTCTACAGTTCTTGGAAATCTTTCTGTGGCTCTACATTTTCGTTATCAAAGTCAAGGTGATATTAGTGATCTGAACAAGGTCATTGATCTTGATGAAAAAAGACTAGAGTTATGTCCATCAAATCATATATTTCGGGGGATTGCTCTATGTAATCTTGCAATGTCATTGAAGGATCGCTTTGACAGACTGGAAAACAACTCTGACCAGATTAGAGCAATCAAGTTGTTCAAAGAAGCATTGAATGCATATCCAGTCCAATACCCTGGTTTTTCTTTTGCTGCTAGTCAACTAGCAGGAACCATTCTCTGTTCACCAGACTCCTCTGGGTCCCAAATATCTCACCATGAACTACTTCCAACACAAGATGAGGCCTTTCAAACCTACAGATTATTGAAGTCCTGCTTCCCAGCAGTCTCACTGCACCTATTAGAGGCAATCCAGGACTGGGTTAAAAATGCTGAGGGGTATAATCATTCCTCAGTCTTGGAGGCCCATCAAACATTACTCAATACACTGGACCACTTCACCTCCCTCAGCTCTTCATTGGACTCCAGACATGGGACAATGCAGGCAAGGGTGGCTGATGCAGCTAATGGTGCATTCTCATGTGCTTCAAGACATGGGAAGTTTGAAATGGCTGTGGAGTTGTTGGAACAGGGTCGAGGAATTCTTTGGAATCAGCTTGCACGATTTGACATTTCTATGGCTACGCTGGAGAACAGAGGGAATCGAGAACACGAGCTTGGGATAAAATTCACACAACTGAGTGCGGACCTGAGGAAGTATGCTCAAGGAAGCGGAAGCAACACAGATCCATACTGGAGGGCACAGGAGGAATGGTTGTCTGTGGTCGACAAGATTCGCAATCTGGATGGTTTCTCACGATTCCTCTTGCCCCCCTCCTTTGACGATCTCCGACAAGCTGCAGAATACGGACCTGTCATCATTGTGAATGCGAGCAAGTATACCTGTGATGCTCTCATCGTTCTCCATACTCATCCACCTGTCCATGTGGATCTTCTTTGCTCGCTCGCCGACGTTGCTCAACTATGCTCTCAAATGGTGGAACTTACCCGAGACGCGCATGCATATGGAACAAACAGAGAGTTTTATGTGAAGGAAGTTCTGCGCGAGTTGTGGTCGTCCATCGTCGAACCCATCGCCTCGGTTTTGCAAAACGATATCCAGCTCCCCCTCGGTTCGCGGATTTGGTGGTGTCCGACATCGAACTTCACCTCTCTCCCATTCCACGCAGCAGGTCCACATCGAAAGGCTGAGAAGAATTTGATGGACATCTATGTTTCGTCGTACGCTCCCTCTCTCTCAGCTCTCATTCGCGCACGCGACCGTCTTCGTTCGCAAAAGAAGGCTGTCAACCGCTCTGGTACAGCAAACGAGATTTCATTTGCAGCTGTCGGGCAGGCACGACCGAGTGCGGACACCACCCTCGGCGAGTTGCCAGAGGTCGAGCACGAACTCTGTCGGATTCGTCACGAAACGGGCATGCCCTCAAACGTGACGTTCGAGACCGTCACCGGTGCTGAAGCCACGATCGAAGGTGCCGTTCAGGCATTCCGAGACCACCGTTGGGTCCACGTCGCTTGCCACGGTGCGCAGCACGCGGAGAAGCCGTTTGAATCCTGGTTCGCGATGGGAGATGGGAAGCTGACGCTGATGCGTATTATCCAGGAGCGCTACACGAATTCCGAGTTTGCATTCCTGTCGGCGTGCCACACCGCGGTGGGAGACGAGTCGACCCCGGACGAGGTGCTCCATCTTGCGGCGGGGATGCAGTTTGCAGGATTTAATGGGGTGATTGGGACGCTGTGGAGGGTGGATGATGCGGTCGCGCACCAGGTGGTGACTCGGTTTTACCAGGAGATGTTCAATCGCCCCGTGCTTGATTTTGAATACGCGGCTACGGCCCTCAACACCGCGGCGTTGGCGACTGCCGATCAAGTCTCCTTAGAGAAGCGGATCGTATTTGTGCATATTGGAATCTGAGTGCAACCTCGATGAATAGCGTATGTTGTCTCACTTCTCTAATGGGATTCTTGTATAGCGACGTTACCTTTTCCAGATTTGCATTGGTGCTTGTTCTATTGTCATGTCCTGACCTCTGATCGTGCTTTATGCAAGGCAAAAATTTTCTTGGTGTAAGTACTTTTTTGTACGATACACGGTTGATGTTTGCCTCCTTTACATTGGCATGTAGAGAAGAGCCCCGTGCTCGTCGTCTTCTATGCCTATCGGAAATTTCATTTGTATGCGGTCTGTTAGTATGTTCCATGTTCTCGTCTTCTGTGTATATCGCGAAATGATCTACGAATCTCTACCGAGTCATTCGTGTGTGTCTCAAAACAACTTGTGTTCACTGTGTCGATCTCTTGCCAACCTAAGCAATTCACGCATGAACATTTGACTAACACTGATCCATTTGTTCGCTCACTGTGGACATCGCTAGAAGATCGGAGCTTACCCATTAGTACAGATTCGTTCGAGACATGACATCAGAATTTCACCGGACGCAGGAAATCCAAGTAAGAAAATAATTTACAGGTAGGATTACCAGTCCAAAGTTCTATCAAAGCCCATTCTAACCCGTAGGGTGAAGGAATGGATCATTGCTATAGTTGAAAACGGAGCATCCACGAAGCACAGTCTGGTTGCACGAGAAGCACCAGTTGATGGTGGAATTGATGGTGGTCCACTGAGAGGAAAAAGAATCACAATGTAGAACACCTCAAGATGACGAAAACGAGAACGCACGTCGAGAGCCTTGATCAACTGAGGCAGGGTAAGGGTATCCTGGCCAAACATTTTCAAAGGCCATAGATCCTTGTCGTCCGTCCCGTTCTTGAATTTCAGAGCAACTACGTAATCGCCAGCAGTATCCTTGGATAGCTCAAAAGCAACAGCGGAAGCGTAGTCGGCTAGTACAATCATGAGCATGATAACAAAAACGAGTGTTCGTTTCCTCACCAATTCCCGAAACCTCAGGGTTGGTCACCGTAGCATTGGTGACGTTGAACAAACTAATGAATGGCTTGTAGTCGACCTCGGTCAAGGCCAACTTGACCTTGTTGTCAGGCAAGGTCATATTGCCCAGGGACCAGAATATTTCGGGTAAAAGGGTCCGGATTGCAACTACAACCGTCGGTAGGTGGACGTTTAACTTGGCGGATAACTCACTTTCGCCGACCCCATTCTGGACACTATCCGTGAAGACATTCTGTTCGTGAAAATCAGCAAAGTACCGAGCTTGCTGCAGGAGTGTTTTAGGGAATGACTTGTAGAATGTTGCGTTGTGCGTATACTGGACATTTAGATAGTCGTAGATCTAAGAGTTACGGGCACTTTAGATGTGGCACTATGGTTGTCGTTCTCTGTCACTCACATTCCACTTGTGACAAAGTCAGCATGCGACCAACGCGGATATAGATGCACGTACAATGTTGTAGAAACTATTGTTCAGCCCATTGAGGTAGGGTCCGACAGCTTGAAGGAAAGGCGCGGCCTGCACAGCTGCATTCTTGAACACAACGCCAGTATTCAAGCGAGCGAGGTGAAATTGGAAGTACTAGGAGATTCGAATCAGTATCTTGATACCATTGACTTCCAAAGCTTTACCTCGCAGTCCATCCAACTAGTCAGAGAAGGAGCCTTCCAAAACTCGAGAGATTCTACTGGAATGTATTGATATCCTCCCAGTGGTGCCTCCACCTTTTCACCATTAGCGAGAGTCGTGCTGGACTCTGGCGTCGGTGGGTAAAGGCCTTGAAGCAGTGCATAAGCGGAATCTAGTATAACATTTCCCCCTCCAGCGTCTGCGCGAATGAAGAGCTGATCGATATCGGCGACATCAGTCTCAATGCCTTGGATATAAGATGGCGACTCTGTGTTGAGATAAGTTTCCCTTAGATAACTACCCAGAGCATATTCTTGGCTCTGCAAAAACTCAGCGTTGCACAGAATACCAGACAACGAACCTACCGATCCGTAGGGCGTCAAGTATCCTTGTGTCGAATTATATGTTGTGTAGTCTTGGAAAACGACGTCAGAGCGATCACCATGACGGGCCAGCAGGACAACGCCAATAAGACCCGCGCTAGAGGTGTTTACCATGCTGAGGAGTCGAACTCGGACAAGACGAGATTCTAGTGGTTTCAAAGAATGCCTTCTCGGTTTATATCTGGTGGCCTTACAAAGACCAGCACTGCCTATTACGCCAAGAAGTTCGATTGAATTACCCCAACGTCCTGTATCAGGAAGTAAGCAGCCAACCATACGTTACTACGCTTGGCACGGGGTCCAGTCTTCAATGCGATCTTCCTGACACACGGGATATCAAGATTTCAGCGGGATTGAAATGTCCCTAAAATCTTGAAATCCGTGTGTGAGGGAATTCGCGCAAATTGTCAGTCGGATTGGCCACTGTCCTTTCCTATTATTTTTTGGCCACTCACCATGCTCGATTATGGGATAGTCATGCGCGAAATTCATGTAATCCGGCGGTTCCAGTACCCCTCAAATGCTGTGGTACGGGGAGTAAAATGAAACGAGAAATGAAAGGCACTTGGTTGATTAGCTGAATCCTCCAAGGAACATACGAATAAAATACGACGTTCGTCAAAGGGTTGAGTTTGTGAGCGTGATACAATGAGATGGTGTCAAACATAGAATTCCCGGTTCAACTGCTGTGTCCTCGAAATGCCAACTAGCCCGTCTGTGAGGTCACCAACTAGTCTCCGATGAGATCGATAAAACGTACCAGCCATCGGAACGCGTAGGTTGTTTTGAGTAATATGTATGGGATTCGTGGTCAAGAGGTCGCCTGTCCAGCCCGCTTCACGTGAATGGGGATTACGTTCATACAGCAAGTTTTCTTATGTTGCGGCATTTCATCGGGCTTCTCGGTTTATCCTCCTTGCTCCTGACCCTCTAACTCCATAGTATCGCCATGTCCACTGCTGTTGGTTCCTGAGTGCCCTGAGACAGGTTCTCGTACGTCTGTGGTAAGTACTGCGCCCGTTCCTCTTGATCTGCTTCAAGCTCGACTCCTGCGTGTTCACTTCATTGCGGTGCGTAATATCGTTAGGCATTCTAGTTCCGTTGTAGCACGGAGTGTGTGGTTTTCTTCATCCCTGTTTTTCTGTACCGAGCGTTTCAGCAGAGTTTAGCAGCGACTCTAGATTCAACCTCAGTTTTTTCAAAAAGTGCTGTAGACCCAGCGGTCCGCTTGCCCCCATAGCTCACACTTTCCTAGCTCTCCCCCAAAAGTATGCTTTCGGCTCCAAGCACCCAACCTACTGCCATATCATGCTACGCTTATCCGAACCTTCTCCCCGCCATCCTTCCTCTCGCGAAATCTATCTTCTACTCGGGTAACCCGATTGCAGAACCTCCGAGCGGCGTCTAGAGCTTCATCAACCTTGGTCCCGCGCCGTCTCGCAAGGACCCCGATGACACTAAACCAGCGTCAGCACCTTCTAGAAGCCCCTTCAGCTCCGAGACCCGCATTCAATCTCGATCGCGAGCCATCCCGGGGGTTGACATCGTCTGGGTTTCTTTCCAAATCGGTGCCCACTTCTAAATGCTATTCAGAGAGCCAAAGTTGGATTCAAGACTTGGCTCGGAAGCGCGTTCTCGTCCGTCTGAGGCGCAGTCCCTCGGATCACGTTCAGTCGATCTAGAGCACGTTTGAAATGTGCGCTATTTCAGGCTCAGGTGTGGGCAAACGTGAACACGTGGTTTATGCTTCAGTAGCCCTTGTCATCGTGTGTTCATCAGTAACCAACAAAGGGTCGCGAAGCATATCGGACAGTACCAACGATTGCACGGAGTGTAAGTAAACTCGAGAGGATTCACCACGACACAAATGGGTGGGTCAACTGTCATCGACTCATCTTGGCAAACATCACGGGAAGCTAGGCAGTGCATGCATGCATGCCTGTGCTGATCCCATCATTGATTCTTTAATCTCCATGGTGTAGGGCGCAAGGGGAATAATGGCCAGGCACAGAGCTCGACGTTAACGCTCGTGTTGCTTAATAAAGTGGACGTACAACGTATAGCAACAATGAAAGTGAGCCCTGACAACAGACGGCATTTCACCCTCAGGTAAAAAGTAAACGTAGGAACGATGCCCACCAGATGTGACCATACGTGGATGTAACAAGGGATTTCGGGTTACAAGTACGATATGTTTCAGGACGGCATGGGGATAAAGAGTGGGACGTGTCTTACGATGCTCTCAAACCATTCTATTGCGTTTGCATTTGGTACGCGTCGGAACGTCGTCGACGAAAACCAAAATGGCAAACCTTGTGCGAAACATGACCCCCCACGGAGACACTCAAATGGATACCCCTAGGGTTTGTTCGGATGGGCCAACACCAGACTGGGCGACCTACCTGATTGCTGGCCCAGGGATACAAGACGCGGGTCACCCACCCGTGCGTCTCCAACACAACACACACCATCATCTGCGAACCGGCGTCGTCTTCAAGGTTAGAGTGGCACGCAATGGCGTATTAGTATCCCCCTCTACAAGGTGGCGATACGTGACGTTGGGAAACACACACACACACACCCCGTTATCAAACCAGAGTGGTCCATGGAATCACCTGTCATACGATCCTGTCATTCATTGCAGCGCCGCTTCTTGAATAATAACCCAACATTCAGAGGGACGCCGTGACGAAACGGAGTACAACTGTCAGGAACCACGACCACGTTAAGCAATGAATGGAACCTTTTTTTTTTTTTCCATGTCCATTTCTGTCTCCTCTATACACTCTATGCGGGACAGATATAGAACGGCGCGAGTAGTGTCAAAGGGTTATTCACCCGGCCGCATAAACCTAAATGAACGCAAAGAAACGGTGGACGGTTTCAGCGCTGCCAGCTGCCCTAGCATTTCTATA
>JBBPUD010000106.1:0-60741 GCA_038094475.1 Phylloporus aff. rhodophaeus | reverse complement strand
CGAGTGAGACGTCGGCGTTGATTTTGCCAACGTCATTGCCGAAACCGCCGTTCCGGCCGCGACCGAAAACCCCGCCTCCGCGTGCGGTGTCCAAGAAGCGGAGTGCACCAGACGAGGAAGACGACTTCGCTGAAGTTGAGCCGGTGCACAAGCGGATAAAGACCAACGGCGTGGGTGAGGCGACGAGTCCGAGCAAGAAGCGGCGGCTAGAGGAGGAAGGACTGGTGCTTTTGGATGGCGCGGACGATGGGATGGCAGACGACGTGATTGAGATCGATTGAGGTTGTGTTTATTCGTTTTCTCGTCAGCTGCCTTTTGTCGCTTTTGGTGTACCATGCTCATATTCATGTTGCTTTCGATGCATTGGATGTTGAAGTGAGGTTGGTCCGTGGCCCATTTTCTTTCGTGTTTGGCTTATTCGCTCCCCTCTCCTTGTAGATCATGGGTTCGAATTCGGCGCGTCTAAAATAGTGACTTTCGGCTTTGACGCATGTGCTACGATGTTCGATCTCAACCGAATGTAGATCTTTGATCAAGGACCTTCCATTCCGATGCCATCGAGGGCTATAGCTCGCTGCAATTTGGTGCTTCCTTGGCTTTGTCCTAGTCGTGTGCTTCGCACAGCGCCAGTATATTCCCCAAACCTCCACCTCGAGTCAAGTTCAATCGACGAATGGATCCGGAGGGTATGCCTTGCGATGGATAGCCAGCAAAGTGATCTGCCTGCCGCTGTTAACCAGTACTTTCAGAAGAATTATTGCCGAACGAGAGGGTTAGGTCTTGACTAAACTTGGACAGGCCAAGGCCATGGTACATTTCGTCGCTCTGACCACGCCAGACTCCCCGTTTTACTAAATTCTAGGGCCACTTCGTTATTCATCAGCCAAGCACAAGCCGTAGTAGGCCCGCTTTTCCATCAATACCGAACAAGGATACATTGGTCAACTCGTTAACGCCCTCCCAATGTTTGGGCGCATCTAAGTTGAAAACTTTTGCATTTACAGGGTCGCCAACGAGCCGAGCAAGCGTGAGTAGGTCGCTTTACCTATCATTGTAAGTCAGAAGCAGCCATTCGATCCTGCATTCATGCTCCATGATAGCTGATTTAGCGTATCACCCTGTGCGGGCCACGGAATCCGTGTATGACCGCTTGTTCGAAGATGAAGAGTCCGGGCAATGCAATCCCTTGGATCACATCGATTGTTTATAGGCATATGGTAGTGGACGTCGGGTCGCCTGGATTTTCGAGATATCCAGTACTATTCCCGTGTAGGTTCTCTCAAAGAGACAGAATCGATCACGATATATCAAGAGATTAACAAGCCACACGCGATCCTGCATACACAAAAGAAACATACTTCCACCTTGTCAAACAACAATGTATACAAAACTATTTCAGGAGCCCGATCACCTGGCACGGACACAAGGCTATAACAAAAGGCATGTCTGGGAGTTGACTTCAGCATTGCAAACGTCTTTACACAAAAAGAAAGACAGCCACCTCGACCGTGAGTAGCTCAGATTCCGATATGCACAAACACAATCCGCTTCTCCAATGACACTTCATCCGCTGATTCTAGCACGGCAGTGTTGAGCGCAGCGGCCGCATGCTCAAAATCAATGATCGGACGATGGAACATCTCCCTATAGAATCGGGTGACCACCTGATGCGCCACCGCATCATCCACCCTCCACAACGTCCCCACCACCCCGTGGAAGCCTGCAAACTGCATCCCAGCTGCAAGATTAAGTGCTTCATTTGGAGTCGATGCGTCCCCCAACGCAGTATGCTCAGCAGACAGGAATGCAAACTCAGAGCTCGTAAAGCGTTCCCGGATGATGCGCATGAGCGTGAGCTTGCCGTCACCCATCGCGAACCAGGATTCGAACGGCTTCTCTGCGTCCTGAGCACCATGACAAGCAACATGCACCCAGCGGTGGTCTTGGAACGCTTGTACGGCGCCCTCGATGGTGGCTGCGTCGCTGGAGACGACGTCGAACTCCACCTCTGCAGGCATCTCGGTCTCATTGCGAATCCTTTGGATTTCATGCTCCACCTCGGGTAGAAGGCCTAGGTGCGTGTCTGCGCTAGGCCCCGCCTGACCAACAGCCACAAAAGAAATCAGATTCATTGTCCCGGTCGTCTCACGAGCCCTCTTCTGAGAACGTATGCGGTCGCGGGTACGAATGAGAGCGGAGAGAGAAGGTGTGTATGAAGAGATGTAGACGTCCATCAGATTCTTACTTCCTTTTCGATGCGGACCTGCGGCATGGAAGGGGAGGACCGTCAATTTCGAGGTTGGGCACCACCAGATACGAGAGCCCGGAGGTAGCTGAATGTCATCTCGGAGCACGGCGACGATTGGTTCGACAGTAGATGACCATAAGTCGCGCAGCATCTCCTTCACATATAACTCTCTGTGTCCTCTGTATGCGTGCAAATCCTGGGTCAATTCTGACAATTGCACACAGAGCTGGTCGATATCCGCAAGCGAGCAAGGGAGGGGAATATGAATAGGCGGGTGAGCTCTGAGAACGATGACAGCGTCGCAGCTGTATTCGCTTGCGTTTACGATGATGACTGGTCCACATTCAGCGGCTTGTTGGAGATCATCGAAGCGGGGTGGTAAGAGGAACCGCGAGAAACCCTCTAGGCGACGAATCTCATCCACAACCGACCGCCATTCTACCAGACACTGCCAGTATGGAGCTGTTCCTTCGTGTCCAAGAGCGTGTTCTCGGAGATCTGCGCTCAACTGTGCAAATTTCTTCCCAAGTTTTTGTCCCCTGCTACCTTGACTCTCCAATGCTGCAATAGAGATGTCAAGGCAAGCAAGTTGGCTCCATAGGATTCCTCGCCCTTGCTCGAGGAGCTCAACAGCCAACTTAAGTTCACCACACCTTATAGCACATGAGAATGCATCACTGGCCAGGTCCATCACTTTTCTTTGCATTGCTTCATGCCTTGAATCTAGGGAAGAGTTGAGGGAGATGAAGTGGTCTAGTGTATTGAGTGATGTTTGATAGGCCTCCAGGACTGAGGAATGATTATGCTTCTCTGCATCCTTGACCCAGCTTTGGGTTGCCCCAAGTAAAGCCAGTGAAACTGCTGGGTTGCATCTCTTTAGCTGTTTGTAGGCTTCAAAAGCATCATCTAGAGTTGACTGGTCAGAGTTTAAGGATTGGAGTGAAAGCAGTGTAGCCTGGGCTAGTTGAGCAGCATTGGATGCAAAACTGCTATGTTGAATGGGATAGACAGCCAGTGCATCCTTGAGCAATTTGATTGCCCTTGTTAGCTTTGAGTGATCTTCTGATGCAACATAGAGATCCAGTAATGACAATGCAAGATTCTGGAGTGCAAGCCCATGCATTGGAAGTTTTGGTGGACACAGATTAAGACAAATCTCTTGAAGATCAATAGCCCTTTGAAGATCAACCAAATTACCCATCAAATGATATTGTGTATTTAGAGATAGTGCAATGTTGTTGAGGACTGTGGTATAAAGTTGGTGACCTGGTGGACATAGATCAAGGCATCTCTCTTGAATCTCAAGAGCTTTGTGTAGATCAGCTGAATTGTGTTGTTCATGATAGCATGCATTTAGAAATAGAGCAAGGCTATCAAGAGCTCTAGCATGGAGTTGATGGTCTGATGGACAGAGATCTAGACAGTTATCCTGAAGCTCAATAGCCCTTTTCAGATTAGAAAAATTGCCTTGCTTGCAGTAACATGCATATAGAGATAGTGCAAGGCTACCAAGGGCTATGGGATGGAATTGATGACCTATTGGGCAATGTAACAGTATGTCCATATCAAGGCTGATGATACTGTCCAGGCTATCAAGTTCTTTAAGTTCCTTGAAGTAAGTCAAGAGATAAGATGCAAGGGACATTGCCTGTGGGTGGCCCAGGAGTACTTGTTCAGCAAGATTGATGGCTTCATTAAGATCATCAAGCCTCCCCATCTGCTTGAACCGACTGTAAAGAGAATATGCCAGAGTATGCCAAATCAGGTGCTCTGTTGAGCAGAGTGACAATGCACTTCTAGCGAGATCAATGATCTCGTTGAGGTCACCAAGCCTCCCAAGCTGCTTGTGCCGAGCCAGGAGAGACAATGTAACATTATTTAACAATGTCAACATATCTAGGTGGCCTTGGGGACAGAGTGACAGGGCCTCTTTTGCTAGAAGAATGGCCTTGTTAAGGTCACTAATCTCCCCAAGCCGCTCATACCTCGCGCGGAGAGATAATGAATACTTGTTCAGCAACGCCGGTCGGTCTGCATGCCCTCGTGGACAGGATGACAGTGCTTCCGCAATAAGAATGATGGCTTCATTGAGGTCATCAAGTTCCCCGAGCTGCTTGAACCGAGCGTGGAGAGAGGTCAAAAGTCTGTCTAGATAGGTCAACCGGTCTGGGTCCTCCTGTGGACAAGCTGACAACGTGCTTCTGGCAAGGGTGATAGCTTCGGAAAGGTCATCAAGTTTCCCGACCCGCTCGAATCGAGTGTAGAGGGACCATGCAAGATTATTTAAGGATACCGGCCGGTCAGAGTGTCCTGGAGGACAAAGCGACAGAATGTCTCTGAAGAGAACAACAACCTCGTCGAGGTCTCCTGGTCCCCCGAGATGGCTGTATCGATCTAAAAGATATGATGCAACAACGTCCAATGACTCGGATCGATCCGGGTGTCCCGGTGGGAACAGCGACAGAGAATCTCGTGCGAGGGTGATAGCTTCGTTGAGGTCATCTAGTCTCCTGAGCTGGTTGTACCGAGCACAAAGATAAGACGCGAGATTTTTGAGAGTCATTGCACGATGTACGTGCACTGACGAGTAAAGTAGCAGTGCGTCGCGGGTGAGAGTAATAGCTTTATCAAGATCTCCGATTTCCCCAAGGTGTTCGAATCGGGCGCAGAGAGAAAATGCAAGGGTGTTCAACGCCACTGCTCGATGACGGTGGCCTGGCGGGCAACGTGACAGTGCGTCCCAGGCAAGATCGATTGACTCAGTGAGGTCATCAACTCCTCCAAGTGCGTTGTGCCGTGCAGATAGATAGGTTGAAAGTTTGATCAAGAACGCGTGACGGTCGGGGCGCCTTTGTGGGCAAAGGGACAATGCAGCTCGGCCAAGGGCGACGGCTTGGTTGATATCATCAACTGGCCCAACCATCTTGTAACGAGTGCGGAGGGGGAATAAAAGGCTGTTCAGAGCCATTTTGCGACAGAGCGATGTAAAGTCTCAAGCTGAGACTCTGGCACGGGTGAGGAGAGGCGCTATGGAATGAAAATGAGTCCCTGGTGAATTGTAGTAGAGGTGCACAGCACCTAGGAAATGAAGACAAGACTACAAAGAGTCAATAAGATAGCCAAGGAGCGCGTGGTGCAGCTTACCTCCGATCAGTAGAATGCGTGAAGAATTAACAGTGTTGATGTATCAAAATAAGGAAATATAGCGACTTTATCGGATAAGGTACATACTACATATATATAGTAGGTTCGCTTTAAAGGTTCGCTTTAATTTATCGGTGCCAAAAACGAAACCTAATTGAACGATACTAAGATGGCAATGAATCGCGCACAAGATAAATAGAAATCAAGAAAATTGAGCAAGATGTCAGCGATAACGCAACTCCAGCTATCCAAGCCCCCCGCGCCAAATCAATATCTCTCTGAGTCGGTTTAATGATGAGGTACGCAAAAAGGCCCCGCATGTAGATGTTTGACTCGCAATAACAATTCTGGTACAACCCAATATTTTCGAAGACAGAATTGGCGATGAAGCCGAGCGCGTTGATTACAGCGAGCAATTTGCCTATCCACCGCAACCAGTCTGCAAGCCGCGACAACATTCGTACGTGCATCCGCGTTGTACGATGGTGGGACATGAGTGAATCGTTGTCGGAGAGAACGTCCTCTTGCTCTGCGTGAGCATTAGCTTGTATCTCGAGCAACGGTATAGCAACATTGCCTTGACCTGCACCACGGGCGTGTCGCCTGACACTTTCTGAATGAAGGGTAGGCTTGCCTTCGTGCGTACGCTGTGCATAATAACCAAGTATGCTGGAAAAAACAAGTAACATCCACACTATTGTGGATGTCATGCCGTATATCAAGTAAGCAAGAGAACGACATCCAAGACCCTAAACCGGGTCAGTCGGCGTTTTTTTACGCAGGAAAGGCACTTACAACAATCGGGGTAAACCAGAGTGCGACAACAGTTGCGCCAATCGTCCCCCATTGCAACTGCAACGACATAAGGGATGCTACAACCATGTTAAAAAATAAGCCATGGGGCCAAAGAATATTGGCTCTGGAATGTTCAGAGTCATCGGGTTGGCAGTAACTAATAATCTGTTTGCGGTTTCCCAATCGACTCGCCCGAGGGATTTCATCGTGTGCGTTTTCTGGAATGGCACTGCCATTGACGCCAACGTGGTTGTTTGAATTTCGCCAGGCCACGCAGTAAAATAGAAAGGTTAGATAAACATGTTGGTTCCAGGGGAGTATTCTTGCGTAGTTGAAAACCGGGGGAGTTCTCAATTCGTCAGGGGATGTTATGCCTCTGTCATACGACTCATACAGCCAGTTCGACCCGGGATGGATGGTCAACCCAGAGTTTGATGCGACACGGATAGGCACTGCATCACTGTCATCAGAATCCACTGTGAACACCTGCCTATTCGCCTTGCGGTATGCTTTGTGGACTCGATTGTGGTCACATTTAGGCGAAAGGACCAGCCAACCAACAACAATCGGTAGTAATCCAAGTAGCCCCGAAGCAGGTGTCTGTGGACCAGATGTGGCGTCAGGAAACGGGTTGGAAAGAGTATTGGCAACGGCAAGCAGATAAGCAATGATCACCCAGGTGATCGATGCTGCAGACACGATTGACCACTTGTGTGAGAAATCGAGTTCATCGGCAAAAGTGATCCACCAGTTGTCGTTGTCCGGATGAACAACGAGGGACTCGAATTCACCAGATTCTCCAGGGTGAACACGTAAAGGGACCTGTTGAAGACTGCTTAAAACTCGCACCACTGACTGGCGGACTGCAGTGCAGGGGTAATCAATCCCTGCGAACAGCTGGTCGTTGACCCATCGTGTATTCAGAAGCGTCATATAGAGCGAGTAGCCAGCAAGAGTCGGGGAACCAAGCGTTAAGGCTGCAGACATGAGGTTGTCTACTCTGCGTCGCGCACCAAAGGGGAGCTGCGAGACCAAAGCAAGGTAGGGCAGGAGCCATGTGGCATACTCCTGAGTAACGAAATTCCAACCATTTACTCCCTGACCTGTTCCACAATATGTAGTGCAGCTTGTGTACGACAGTGCAGTGGCTCCACTTATAGAATCAGTTTGCCGTCCTTGGCTTGTAAGAAGGATCGAAAACGCTGTTGTGTTTGAGATGCCCAAAGGACAACCAGTTGAGTTTTGTGCACAGCTCGTCACATCTGCAAAGCAACTAGAAAGGTCGATTGCGAGTGAAGTAATCGGGTATAAATAAATCGAGCCGAGTAAGAAATGAACTTGAAAACGACGATGAGTTATGTGAAGCATGCAAAAAAGAAAATACCTTTTCGGTGGTAAGTTGGCATGTAGGATGTGTTACAAGGATGGCGACCGTGTGAGGACCTTGTAAGTGACGATGGTCACTGGGTGAGCTCGTTGATAAATACATACTTGCATGAATTTGTTTTGGTGGCATGGTTGACGTGATGGGATGCACTGTCAGGCACTCATGCACAGGAAGAGTGCCAACATCCACAAGGAACTTCCATCAGATTCATTCTCAAACAGATGAATGTGGCGAGGTTGAGATAACACCCGTAAAGCCAATAAACACGTTACACCTGAAGTAGCTAAGTCGAAATCAGGGAAGTCACAGAAGTTGAAGCTCACAAGTTAGGCTACGCCATACAGACAACGAATGCGGACTCCAACCGATGTGCCCTGGTACCTTCAAGCCCATGTTCCCGCAACTCAATGACCCTGTAAGGGGGTGATGCGCGTAAATAGAACAAGTCCGGAGCACTCTGAGTACGGAAAGCGCGCTTTCTCAGAATGTGATAGCGGCTGCACCAGAGATCGGCAAGTGAACTGGTTTACTTGGGTGCCAATGATGGGATGTTCGTGCACATGCCAACGAACAACACTTGATTGTTTGAGAATGGGTACGGCATCGCTTGGAATGACAGGATACACGGAGAAATGTTCACGTTCAGGGTGGAAACGTCACGGTTTTTCGACCACGCAGCTAGACCAGTCAAACACTGCAAGCAAGATTTGACCAGTCTGACCCATATTTCGACCACAATCACATGACATAAGTCACGAGTTACAAGCAGGGGATACCGGCAGATTGGTCATTCCGAGGGGTCGCGAGCCGGAGGCGAGCCGAGAAGGTTTCCAAGGGGTGACTCAGCGGAGACCGGGCGACCCCTTCCAAGGGGTCACCGCAAGGCGAAAGAGTGGACAGAGGGCGGTCACTCTTTTGTCTTGTGTCACTCGTATGCTCGTGCAACACCCGCTCTCAGGTATCCACCACTGACTGTATGATGAGCGATACAATGGCAAGCAGCCGAATCCTTCTTGTTGTGTCGCTCAAGTTGTGCAACGGACTGCTCTATTTCCATGCAATGTATCCATGCCTGCACGATAGCATAACCCATAGAATACCATTGAGATGCTACACAGCGAGAACTAGTACTAGTACACAGGGAAAATGGCTGGCATGCACAATGAACCACGAATCACGAACAGCGCTATCATCAGATCGCCACCTTCTTTCCTTTCGACCTACGATGGATCTCCCGGTTGCCTCGTTCCTCGGCAGCACCACGCATGACACATAGTATCTCATCAGCATCTTTTAGACAGCTCGCACTCTTGTACACATAGTTTACGACATCGGTCTGGAACCCATGGTTTTTTCCCATCTCATCGAGCATTGTCTTGAGCCCCACACCCGAAGTGAGTGCGAGATCTGCCTGGTGTGCTGTGACCCTGGTGTTCGATTTGTTGGCGCTGTGTTTTGACACACAGTAGTAATAACCTGGCGAGGGAAAAAAAGGGTGCTCACCTGCACGGCCCGGCTTTGAGGTCATAACGGAGTGGTCTCGCTAGTTCGTGTGAGACTGAACGAGGTCGCCGAGAGGCTGCCTCAGCGGCTTTCTTGATAAAATCAATGTGCGGCACACTCTTGGATTCAGTCAGGGCTTCTTCTTCCAGTGGTGCAATCGGTCGGCCGTGCGTCTGGGTCTCCCCCCCGTGCGCTGCCACTACACTTTGTGCAGTTTACTTTAGTCGTCCTCGTGGTCAGTAGCGCTGAATCCATCGTCACCTTTCGTGTTTCCACCCCGATCGATCATTTTTCGACCTTAGCGAAAATTTCTCCATTTCCCTGGCACGGCATACGCTTACGCTGGTACGCGGCAAGTATGTACCACAGACCGCGGGTGGGCGGGGCGTCCCTGCGTGGCATGCGAGCTGGTCGCGCGGGAATCCGTCGAGCCTGCGCCCGTCGCCCATCCGCCCGTCTTCGTGTCGGGGGCAGCGCCAGCGCAGTGGCGCGCGCCCTCCGACCGCTCTGCTCTCTTCGGAGGTCCAAAACACCACCGTCGCACGGGTCCCCGTGCGGCGTGCGCTCCTTATCTGCGGTGCCATCGCTCCCTCCGATCGTCGTCCGTGTCGCGCGCCGTCCCTTCCTTCGCGGGTCCGTTGTCGCCCCCGCCGTCGCCCGTTGCTTCTCGCCCACCGTGGTGGTGGGATGGGGGGAACGATGGCCGCGCGATCGCCTCGTTTGCGGCGTGCGCTTGTCGAGGCACGTGAGACCCAAGGTCGAGTCTCGGTCGACGCCGAGCGGAGTCCGAATTATCGGTCGGATGGGTCTGATTGGTCGAGATTGGTCGACCAATCCACCCCTTGGAATGGCGGTGCTCCCAATTTGCTAAGTCCACTGACACTATCTACTCATTTACTCCTCCTTTCTACAGTAACAACTCCCCATCACCCCCATGCAGGTATGAATGACGACGAGGCAGGCGAGCGAGGGTCGCGCAATGGCG
Organism: Phylloporus aff. rhodophaeus; assembly: GCA_038094475.1. NCBI lineage: Eukaryota > Fungi > Basidiomycota > Agaricomycetes > Boletales > Boletaceae > Phylloporus > Phylloporus aff. rhodophaeus. The sequence goes on along the minus strand of JBBPUD010000106.1, from coordinate 50,679 downwards.
CACCACCACCACGTGACGACGACGACGACGACGACGGGTTTGGTGACAGCGCCGGCAGCGCGTGCGACCACCACTGCAACAGCGCACCCCGCCAGCAACAGCATGCGGCCCGCACACCAACTACGCGTGCATCACCCGCGCGACGACGCAGACACGACAACGGCTCTTCACCACCATCTCGGTGACAGCAAAGGCAACGGCGCACGCACCACCACAAGCGGCGAAGGGGCGCGATGGCACGTGCATCACCCCTGCGATGACGAAGAGGGCCAGGGCACCGCGACGGCATGCCCTTCACCACCACCTCGGCGATGGCAAAAGCGACGGCGCACAGCGCACACACCATCCACACGACGACGAAGATGGCAAGGGCCACCCACGACGGCGACGAGGAGAACGGCAAGCCTGACAGTGGCAGTGCCAGCACCACCATGCGACGACGGCCAGTTCTGAATGTACTACGGTATGTTACAGTAGTATAATAGTATTTTTTGGTTGTACTATGGTAGTGTGTTGTAGCAAATGAAATGCTAGCAGTTTCTATTTTTCCTGATGAAGCAAGCGGAAGGGAACCACTTTATTGCTTGGGAAGACAGAAGACCATCCAGTAATTTGGTGCAACCATTAGGTTGTAAGTAGTCTATGCATCGAGTTGTAGTCGTACAGGGTATGCAGTTGCCTTCCATGCCAAGCGGAAATAGGGGTTTGTCTATTCAAGGATGTCACGTGAATCGCATACGCTTGCCCTAAAGCATTTCGTTCCGCTCTCTTTTTCTCATTTCTGGTTTTCAGCCTGTAGCCTGGTCCTGTTCTACGTGAATTGAAGTTCAATGACCCGTAGGTGAGTATTCGAGCGTTAATCGATTTCTTGTCACGATGAAAACACTATCTTTTCCATTGACGAGCATCCGCGATGTGTCCTATATGTCATAGTTACCCTGATACATTACCAGGCTTCTTCTGATTCATTGATTATGTCTCATCATTCCTCTGTAGATGCAGTGACGTCTCCTTGTTCATGAACAACTGGTCAACGTTCAACCCTGGGTAACTGGTGAGTCCGAATTACGTTTAGCGTGCGGCCGCTCTGCGGGATGAATTTTCTTGTCATTCAAACTAGAGTTTCTGAGTGTAACATTACACGATGCTCTCATCCTGTTATCTGTCAATCCACTGATCCACCTCGAGCCCGTTGCCGTGCCATGAATGAATACTCACGTATACCTGATTTTAGGCTTGTACAGTCAATCGTAGGCGTTCAAACCATGTACTCAGAGGTGAGCCCAAGTGGTTGCGCTGTGATCTCTTGAGTATGATGTATTATGGAGTTACCGCCTGAAGCCTATGCAGGCTTTTTGACGATATTTCCTGGCTGTTTTATTTACTGTTCTGATTTTTTTCTTCCAAATGCTGTGAGCGCGGGGCTAATCAACTTTTTTGTAGACCTCATCGACAAGATCTGTTCAAGGTACATATGCATGTCCTTTAAACTTTCTTGTTTGCATGATGCTCTTTCACGACGGTCTTCGTATCACTATGCCGAAAAGGCCCGACATAGCTCATATCTTCCGGGCACCCCCTCTGATATCTTTCTCGTTTGGTGTCTCAGGGTCGTTACTCACTTTCTTTATGTGTAGGTGCCTTACTGTAATCGCCCATCTCGTCGACATGATAGTGTATTCACAAGGTAAGCATATAGTCATGAACCGCTCTTATTCCTGTATTCTTGTGATGAGTCATAAAAACAATCAACTAGAAGCTGTTATTGAGCCTCGGCATAGATAACAATATTTTTTTCCTGAATTCGTCGTCAACTTCTCTTCCCAACAGAGGCTGATCTATTTTTACTTAGACACACCCTGTGGTAACCTAACTGGTGCCCGTGGGACCAATCGGCGGGTGATCCAAGCATAAATTGTCGGGACCATGAAGACGTTTTGCACAGCGATGTGCCCTCCCTCTCAAGATCTCTTATCGATATGGCCTTGTTCGCGTCCATGACACCTCGGAATGTAATAAGATATCTCTGGGATTGTGTTGGATTCAGTGGGTCGCACTATGGTGTGTGATCTAGTAATTCGGAGATGATGTTGGAGAACTTGGGGTACAAATGTTTACTCACCTTGGATTGAAGAAATTTTATAAGTGTCAACTAGGGTGAAGGGACAGGTCAAGACGAGCGTGTCGTGTGGGAGCTGCAATACTTGTCACATTAATATGCATTTCAAATAGTAAGTTGTCAAACGAGCGGTGTGGCTAATTGCCGTGTTTTTGATTGTTGCGTGTGGTTACAACATTGAGTGTCTTTCAGACTGCAGCCGTACATTCTTCCGGGAATTAACAAATGCGCAAGGTGCTAGAACCTATCTATGAATTGTTCGAATGAATTCAATAGGCGTAGTCGAATGGACCCTAACAAGAGCAGTCAAATGCAAACAAGCCTCGCAAAGTCTAGAGCTTTGCGGCACGTCGCATCTTGCTTGATTCAAATGGTATTCGCTCTAACGCCTATACTAATTTCCTAAGGTTACAGACGTGGTATACCTACACAACAGACCCACAGATGGATGACGAACAAACGCTACAACGCGCGCTGCTCACAACCAAAGGCCCTATTAACCCTTTCTAAGTAAATCCCAACTGGCAGAAAAATGAAAGAATGACATCCTGAAATCGTCAGATGATCCCAGCACCAAAATCCTGGATCGTCATAAGTTCAACCCTTACAAATGCCTGCGCACACTGCATAAAGTATCGAATGTCTGGCCGATCGAACGACAAGGCCTGGAGTACCAGCATCGACGGCGTGCCGTACAGGCCCCGCTCCGAACCGTGTTGCACCCAGTCGAGCATGGCGCGCAGTGCTTCTGGGCGCGGATGACGAACCGTGAGCCTGTCGAGGACACGCCAAGAAGCAACTCGGGTGCAACTGCCGTCGCAGTGTGCATTTCCGGATCCGGACGGTATGGTTGATCGCATTGCTTGTCCTGTGGTCGCTGATCCCACCACTCTTGTGTTTGCACCAATAGTTGACCGTGCGTTGGCACGCAAGGCGAGTGGGAAATGCCCGACGTCCATTCCGCTGAGGGTCAGTTGCGTTGTGTTTGGAAATGCATATATGAACGCGAGTGCGGTTGTTGCGGTTGAAGCATTGTTCAAAACTAGGGTTTCAACGCGCGGAAAGCGTGGTCGCCGCCTCCTTAGGCGTTCATCCGTCATCGACGATGATGAATAGGAGGGATAGGCGGAGGTTGATGACGATGAAGCGAATGAGGAGGCCAGAGGTGGCGCATCCATGAACAATTGCTCGACGATATTCTGGCCCACGATCTTGGACTCTGGGAAGACAAGCTCGAAGTGCCGGAGTGCAGGGGCGTGTATGGCGGAGATGGTATGTTGCAGGTAACGTGGTTTCAGCACGCCCGGGTGCAGCACGAGCGCGCGGAGATGTGGAATAGTGACTGTAGCCGAGTTGGCAGCGATTCCGGTACCACCTCCATGCATGTCGCCTGAGCCATGCAGACCGCCAACAGGTTCAACGCGAAACCGGAGAGGCTGCCCATGAAGCACAAGTGTCGTTAGATTTGGGATGGCACTAAGCATTGCACGAAACGCGCTGAAGTCGATCATGATGCGGAACGACCGCGTGTCGTTGTTGTATCGCCTCAACGTCAGTGATGACAATCTTGAAAAATTCTGCAACGCGCGAGCGTGTATGCTACCCAAATCTCCTGTCAGCGTAAAGTTTTCCGCGTCGAGTGATTTGAGTGTGGATGGGGACAGAGGCTGACTTGAGCCATGAGCTTGTGTCGGGATAGCTGCTTCCATCAAAAAGGAGACGGAACACGTCTGTCCTGGGCGCAATGCACGAAACGTAAAGTGTTTCAATGCAGAAAAGTGACCGACATGCGAGAGCTTCAGGATGAGGTGCGAGAGATGGCTGTCGCACACGCAGGCGATCGATAGGCTGCGCCACCGACTGACCGAATCGAGCATCTTCTCGAGCACAGCGTCGAGCCTTTGAAAGTCCCTCCTATCTTTCCACCCCCGGATCTCGATATCAAGCGCGCGTGGTGCTCTGGTTTTGTACATTTCCACCATGCTCGGGGCAACGCGTGGAGTGATGAACACGTGCCGCCACAAGCGGGGGGCATGAATCGCGAGGTCACGCCAACGGCGAGATACCTTGGAAATGGTAATCTCTGCACGTCCTTCAGCCCATGGATCCTGAAATGCGACCACCTCTTCGAAAATGGTGAGCAGCATCTCGTTCGGCAGCCTCGAGATAGGCGCTAAAAAGTTCTGTATCTCGTTGGCTTTGTTAATCTTGGCATACAGCAATGTCTGGATCTCCTCGAGGGACGACCTGTAACGGTGAATCTGCCGCTGCAAAATGTGCTCCGTGTCCCTGAGCTGCTTGACGTCGCCGTGGAGACCTGCCAGTATTTGGGTGGCAGAGGCATTGTGATGGTAGGTTGGCGCATACACGCATGGTGGTTGCTCCTAGAATATGTTACGTGGATCTCCATCAGGGGGTAAGCAGCTTAGCAGGAGTGGACCCTACATGATGTCTAGCCGACGAATATGCCATCGAAAGCGTCCTTGAATGCATGATGGAACCGAACCAGGAGGATTTGGGGGCAAGGAACGTTGTGGTAGCCAGGAGAGAACCTGCACACGGTAGTCGAATTGTAAAAAAAAACTTAAATACCCCGGGTGGCCGCATGTCTGGCTAACGGACCAAAGCCAAAAAGTCAGCGGCCCACTTTTGTCCCATATGTTGAGCCCCCGGCACACCCTGTATACAAACAGGAGAGTAGGAGCCCAAGGCCCGGGGGTTTACCAGTACCCCCTGGTAGTCTGACACAGGTTGCCTATAACTCGGAGGGCCCAGCCCCATCTGTTGGTGCACAAGTCGCCTAACCAGCATGTGCAGAGCCGGAAATGAAATCAACGCCACGGATCTCCCACCACAGTTTGGACGTTTCGTGATTATCGGGGATCCAGGTGAGCCAAGTGGACCCACCGTTGCGAGCCGGGGGGATAATAGTAGCCGGGGGGGTGAAGAATCTGTTGGGTCCGGCAACCGCATTGAAACAGATGTAGCGCCAACATCCGATGACGTGGCAAAGTTAGGTTTAAGATCATTGTGTACATGGCGATTGTGACCCTGCCCAGAGACGCATAGTTAGACGAATCAATTCGAGAGCCGGCCGGAGCTCGGGACTATAATCCCATTTGATGAGGCTCCAAAACAGCTTGGTCAGGGCTCTGTGTTTTAGTGGGTATCAGGCTGGACTGGATTTGAACTCGGCCAACAGTAGAGGTTGTCGTGAGCAGGTGGATTGAACGTGTTAGAACTTCGGACGTCGATAAATGAAAGATGGGAATGTTGGTAGATGCGAGCGGACCAACTGGCGTGGAGCCTTGATGCGAAACGAGACCCGAATTGACCTAGAGCTGAATAACTATGTGATAGAGTTGGAATAAATGTGGAGCTGAAGACACTTCCAGAGGATAGATCCTTAAAGGACAAGATGCAATGGTCCACCATCGTTATGAGCGAGCACGGTGCGCCGCAACATGCGAAACTGGGGGCCAGGGAGCACAGAATTGTGAATGAGGATAATATTGAACTCTATACGCACCCCGATACGTAATCACTGCGCCTGCAGTCTTCAGGGTGGCACAGACGACTTGGTGAGGTGAAAACGACGTAGTTGCGAAAAATAGTGCTGATGCTGGTCTAGTCTTGTCAACCAACGAGCCCAAAGTTAGAATTGAACCTACCAGAGATTTGGGGTGGGAATAGGGATCGGTGGTCAGGCAGAGCGTAATTATAGCAGCGGCGTAAGGAGGATATGAGCATGTACACGCGCATGCTCTCGACTGTTGTTTCCAAGAATGAATGTAGTCTGAGACTGCGAAATCAATCAACAGCGCTGTTATTCCAGGGAAATGAGACGCGAGCGCGGGAGAGATCTTGATCACTCGATGCATCTGGGTAGAGAACGTTGAGATTCGCCTTCGCCGAGAGTGGTTGTCATACAATTTCTTCTAGAACTACAATACCTGTGGATTATTGCTAGTCTTTGTCTCCGTACACGCGATGATCCATGGTGACCTTGGGCCGGTAATCAATTATAATGTAACCTGGACAACGAAGGTCGCCGACTTGTGGGCACATCGTGGAGAAGTGGAATCAGCAGAAGTGGTTTCGAAAGATGAGGGACAACGACACGTTGGGGATATTTATGTGGCCTTGGCTTCCTGGGGATGTTTAGCAGATGGAACACGCTGAAACCGCACCGTGGTCTTCTTTGCCTCGCGGATGAGATTCCCATGGACCGAAAGCGGTATGGTGTTGCCGATCAATGTCGAGATAAGAGCGGCCCTGTCCGAGACCACAAAAGCGCTGTCCAAGCGTTCAACACCTACGTAAACGATTCAAGGTGAGGTATTGTGGAACGAAGCGCCAGCTTATCGCTCGTAAGCAGTTTGGAGGTTGCAAGACTTACTACTCGAGCGCGTTGGAACTCGGGCATTTTGAGTGGTAACTCTTCCGGGGTAGTCACGTTGGTAAGTATTGTTCTGCAACAGAACAGAGCCGAAACCGGCATGCATATGCATGTTTTCGGCTGGATACCTGAAAAATAAAGAACAACAATCAGGAGGTATAAAAGCGCGTCGCAGAGTCTCTCGGCCAGATCCCCATTCCCTCTTTCCCCAATTGTGCCCGCATCTACACATTGACGATGCCGAACAACAGCAAGTCTGGTGGCTACAGCTATACTGGCAGTGGCACGAATAGCCAGGTGGGTAGAATACATCCGTCGTGTTTTCCGCTGTATTGATGACTTCATGAAAGGGTAATCACTATTGTTCTCGCGACTATGGTAGTGCTGGAAGTGGATACCACTACTCCAACACGTATGTCATACTGCCTTGGATTTATCCTGGAGTGACCGAGCTCCGATAGCGATGGGAGCTACTACTACAGCAACCCCAACGGTTCAACCTATTACAATAGTGGCACTGGTCACTCTCAGTACACTTCGCCTAGTGGCAACACGACCAAGTCCTCCAAGTAATTGATGTCGAGCTGTTAGAGGTAAATTCAGTTTATCATGGTCTGCGTACTACGTGTTCACCTCTTCATTGAGGAGACAACGCCAAGCAGTTGACCGACGCCATAGCGAATACTTCTTTTCTTTTCATCTATAAAGTTTATAACAATAAATTGATGATGGCTTGATGTTCCTGTCATGATCTGTGTTTGTTCTCCTATACGACCTCTGAGTACGGTAGTGATCACCTTTGCACAAACCTAATCTCAGCGAATAACGTGGGAATATTATGTCAGAATTTTACTGAGCTGAGTTGCAGGCAGATTGCAGTCGATCAAAAAGTCTCGGATTTGAACTTTCCGAGCACCAGGACTGTCCCGCACGGCATGCGGCACGCTTCGGCAAATCCAAGCGGAGATTGAACGGTGCACGATGCCGAGTGATTCCGTCTGACCATGCCGCCAGCCTCCCGCCGTTTCCCGCGCCTTCCCCAATGGCCAACATGGACCTGGCGACGTTTACGGCGGTCGTCGCGACCACTCCTTCAATGCAATCGATTTCGTTTAACCAACTCTTCTTGTTTCTCACAAGTACCAGTGCCCTCAAAGACGACATAACTCTCATCCAGCCATCGCATCACCTTCCGACCACCTCACCAGACGTGCTGCCACAATCCGTGCAGCGCTTTCTTTCTAAAGCGTGTGATCTCTCTATCGACGCAATCCAGGACTGTTGGGGTGTGCTCAAGCATCTCGCTTGGGAAGGCACCCTTCCCTTGCTCCTTCGTGTCCCTCTGTCGGCCTTTCGAAAACACGGCATATCTCATGGTTTCAGTCCGTTTGTGTTCGCTCGCTTAGCGAGAACTTTGTGTTGACGGTGCAATCACATAGCTGGGCGAACGCTTTTTCCGCCCGATCACTTTTGCTTTACGCCCAACTGTCCCCGTACACTCAAGGGGATGCGCGGCAGTGTATATTGTACACTGTCGCTGATGGTCCACTTCCTGTTCACTCGAATCACCTCTCCTGCGAAGGTAATCTCAATGCCCAACATCCTATTGCAAGGTCGTTCTTGGAACATTTGGCTTATATTGGAGTATCTCCCGGAGTCCCTCTATCAACATGTTCATGGTATGCAGCTATTTTGCGATCACGAGTCCTATCTGTTAACAGAAGGAGTAGAACTTCGGTCTCGGTATGTTGACGCAAGACCAGTAATTCAAGATATGATCAATAGGACCCTCACCACTCGATAGCGGCATCGCAACCTTGATCACCGTGCACTATGTTCAACAGTCTGATTATTGGGTTTGGTATTCAGAGATGCTTGCTTGCATTGCCGCTCTTATGTCTGATAAATTGCCCCAAAGCTGGGCACCTGTGTACCCATGCTGTACTCACATTATAATTGGAAAAGGACAGGTACAAGCACAGCAGATATACTAAGTCAGGGCCTGATGTCCAATTCCGCACTTAGCACCTTGGTCCTTCCACGATAGCATCATCATTCAGCGAGAAAGAGCTTCTTATATCGCATAACCACCCTGCGAGTCTTTCTTCGGCCTAACTGTCTTAGGATACGCTGACCAGTTACTATGTATCCTCCCGCAAGAATGCAGCTAGCGTCTGCACGACAAATCACTTGCTGTGAAAATCCCACCTTATCTTGATAAAAGTGGACTTGGGCGACTTGCTGTGGTAAGGTAAGCTCTCAGATCCGATGCACGCTGTGTTAATGATGGTAGAGCATGCATTTCCGGGGGAAACAAAGAAAAACAATCATCCAAGGATATAATGTGCGTCTGTCGCACTCGGATTCTACGTCTTCTCTTCTTTGCTCTAGCTCACACCTACAATGCCGACCAACAGCACTTATTCTAGCTATGGTTGCTACGGCAGCACCACGTCACAGGTGAGGCTACTTGGCTGTCCCGTCAGTTAGTGTGTTGATGGCTTCACGACAGGGTAATTCCTCTGGCACTAGTAGTTCTGGGTCCAATAGGTGTGTATTATCATGTTGTACACTGGTTTGAAGCGACATGACTATTATTGCCATGGCGTAGCAACCCCAGCAGTGGCGGAAACTCTCAGTACACCTCGTACAGCGGGGGCACGCGTTCGTCATACACCTGTTGATCTCGTCAACCCGAGGTGAGATGACATTTTGTTTCCACGGCCTATGTAAATGTTTAAATCTACTTCAGACGAGGTAGGGACGCAGGAGAAGAGGGCCAGGGAAAGTTTTATTCCGAATGATTAGGATGCTGTAGTTGCCATATGGAATGTGGACCGATAATCAATAATTATGCTGAGATTACCTTCTACAGGACGTGGCCATGGTCTGGCCTCAATCTGGGTCCGGTCCAACTTGTCCTGAAGTATTGCACGAATCGAGTGTTCAAGCTCAAATTGCAGGAGGGCCCGTCATGCCAAGAATTTCGTTTTGCGCAAGCACAACGCTAGCAATATGAGAGTCAGAAGGGTATCATGCATATGCAAGCGAGGTAATGATCTGACTCCCAACTCGACTCCTGCGTTTTGTACAGTAATGCTTTCTCGACGTAGCACATCTCTACCGGTCCGAAAATTCAGAGTCCAAGGCTTCCCTGACCAGCGAGATTGATCAACGAGTGCTTACGCAACAATGAGAAAGACAACCTCACCAATGATCAAGGAGAACAACAAAACACTTCTCTATGAATAGATTGCGCTTCGGTGGGACGTGTCAAGCGGCCCCAACAGATACCAGCTGTTCCGGTTTGAGTGGGTTGGCTACTAAACACGCGAGTAGTGGTAGTAAGAAAATATCCTTGAATGTCGTGTCTCGATGTCACTATAGTACGTCGAATCAGTTTTGGATCACAGAAGCCGACGACATATGATTTACTGGCATGGATAAGAAAGTACACCAGTCATATGGAAACCATGGGGTCGAGCAATGAGAAAGAGTGTGTCTGTGGACAGACCGCAGGTGCGGTGCATCATCTAGTTGGCACAGAGACAGTTGATCACCACGCGAGCTGGCCTTAGGGTCGACGTCGAGGCTGGTATCGTGATCTAATAGTCGCATATGTGTAGCATGCCGGGGCTCGTCGTCGTTATGGATTTGGACGATGCAACAAAAAGTCACATGACTTCAATCTCTTTGCGCCAACTTCAGCTGCGTCCCCCAGATGCCTCAGGTAGCTTCCAGCTTTGTTCGATTTGCGTTAGCTTGCAGCACCATCTTACTAGCCTTGTTACTTCTGTCAAGCGCAGGCCCTTCTTAGAATATAAAGGATAGATTGGCAGATGCGCGATACTGTCATGCGAAGGCCTAGCAACGCGTACTCCGAGGTAGGCCCAACAGTTATACTTAGGCGAATATCCACCTTTTAAGAACTTATCCCCTGGCCATAGGTAGGTATAACTATATTCTGGAACGGCCCAAACCCCACCTTAACTTCTTTCTCCCTCGTGTCTATTACTGGGAATACCTCATCTCATCAATGTGCCAGTCGTACGTCCACGTATATTTGAAGCACCCTAGACCCATCAGGAGATGAGGGTTCGAACTTTCGCTTACCGTCGTTGTTCATCAAATAACGGTTCGACGTGAGGATTTCGGAGGTTTACGCAACCAACGGACGAACTGCGGCGTATCGATGTGAACTGTCAATATCAACGGCTGGTGTCTTCGGGATGTACTCTACGGAGATGCCAACTGCGATGTGAGTCCATGGGAGGTGCGCCCTAGTAACCTGGCTAGCTCCTGCGGTCTGACGACTGCCTGTGCGTGTGGAAATTTAGGTTACTTCAGGCAGTGTCATCTTCTACTCACACCATTATGAGTTGTGGGGTGAGCGCGGAAATTCATTTATCATACATGTGCGCCCAATGTTTTGAATCCAGAATTTTCTAGTGGAAATTCCAAATATACAACGTTTCCTTCAACCGAGTAATCAACCGAATGCAAGATAGCACATTACCAAACCATCCAAACGAGACTTTGGAGATATGGTGGACGAAGTAATGTCCCCCTATCAAGGGTGCCTTCATCGAGGCCATAAAAAGGGCAGCATTTCGCCAACTCCCCTCAGGTCTGCAGACCTATCATCACATCCATGTCTGAGCTTGCCAATCTTACCTCTAAACTTTACACAATCACCTCCGTTGCTGCCCCCGGTAGGTCCGTCACAGGTGTCGACCCTACCAGGCCAACCTCCCAGCCCGTTCACATCGATGCGGCCATCCATATCGTAAGACCGTTCCCCGTCTCCATCCTAAACCCAAGGCTCACCTCGTTGGCTGTAGTGGAGGATCACCCCACAAGCCAAGTCTGACGTTTACCGGCTCTCCCTCGTGGATTCATATCCATTCACCGGTGTCGACAACCAGAACAACGTCGTGGCTACCTTGAGAGCGGTGGAAAACAGGGAATGGGTGATCAAGCACTGGGTAGAATACGGGGGAGCATTCTCGTAAGTGATGCATATTTCTCTGTGCGTCGCTGAATCGTTCCTATTCAGAATTGAATTGAACACTGGGAGATGGCCTGCCTCCGTGTGGACTCTCTCTTCCGAGCATGATCCCAACGCTAATGTGATCGAATCTTCCTGTTTGATTCCGCAGCTTATTCACGTTGTTCAACAGATCGTGATTGGTAATTACGAGCTCTTCCCCTGGAAGACTCAGTTGTTCAGGATCGAGCCAGTTATTGAGTAAGTACACAAGTATGTACATGGCGGTGGAAAAGTTCTTTCGAATATTTTGTCTTGGTGTCATTGTAGTAGTACGGACCGGAAATTTTGCAAATGTTTGATCCAGATCCATGGCGATTGCATGACGTGGTAATCGTCTGAAGCGAAGTACACTTTCACTGTTGAAATACAAAGTTTTGTGGGCAAGTGAACGAGAGGGGCGTCACAGCCTACTGGTCTACTAATCAATACGGGTATAGGTTTCATCAAAGAGAGAAAAGGGACAGAATACACGAATGAATAGCGATGAGAGATCAAAGATAGTCCAGGAAAAAGAGTGAAAAATCTACGCGTACTTTATTTGCTCTATCGATACCCGGCGAATGAAAGACGGTCCGAAAAAGGGAAAAGGTTAGACAAGTCCATTACGATCCAGGCATAAGTTGTTGTAGCCCGTCGACATGCACGTCCCGACGGCGCACCAACTCGGCGTGTGTCATTGTCGCCCTCAACTCGAGTTCCATCTAGTATCATGGTTAGGGTGCGTTCTAAAACGACGGACTGGTGCCCACCTGTAAAAGCTTGTCCGGCTGCCACATCCGCGTTGGTAAATTCTCGAGCGCGACGTAAACTGCGGAGATGGATTCACACTGGACGAGTTCCTGCTCATTGCTTTTGAGGATCGCAAGCGCGATACGAAAGAGGACGTCGAGCCCGTCCACGAGAAAGATGTCCCACACTCGAAAGAGCGTCTGCGTCGTACATCATCAGTTTGACGCCGAAATCAGACGAGCGGCAGACCCACCTCTATCGGAAGACAGTCTGTAAAGAGCGACAAAAACCATGAGAAACAAATTGCAGCGAGATCGACGCCGAGCTCGACGAGGTGGGCATGGAGCCTTGGTAGCATTTCCTGCACATAGTCGAGTAACACCAGCGGACACGCGCGAGAAGGGAGGAGCAATGGCGAAAAAAAATCTTCGGGCAGGATGCGCTCGATTATGGCCGACAGAACCCAGAATGCTTCTTCTTCGTCCGCGTGCGCGAGGAGAAGGGTCGAGGTGACAAGATTCATACCTTGGCAGTACCCCACGGCTGGATTGCGCCTGTGCACCAAAGGTGAGAAGAGTAAGACAGCGAGTAATGCTACCTACCGGCTGTATGCGGTCAAGACCCGGCGGAGCTTCACCACTCCAGCGCCATCGCCCCCAAAGAAGATGTTCAACGGCATCGTTCGACCGACGTCCTTCTCAATCTCGTTGCGTACCAAGGCATGCCCCGCATCCCCGTCAGCCTGTGCCAATAAATCTCCAAACAGACCCGGCTCACGCATCTCAAGCCCACCGCTGCATTCTAACCAGAGCTTGGAGCGGTAGACGAGTGGGATACCCCCTCGGATCAGCCTGTCGAATTGTGTGCGTTCATCACGATTAGCAGAGAGACCGAGCTGGGCAAAGCCGATCAAGCCCTCTGTATGCGCCAGCTCCTCTTCCGCGTCCGTCGTTCCAAGACCAAGCAATGCCGCCGCGCCACCGGCGGACGTGTTTGTGGGAAACGCAAGCTTTGGACCAACTCTTGCTCGGCTGCGTTGCCTGACAAAGGCGTCCCATTCTTTCCGCGTGGTCGTTTGCCGTTGGTCGTGGATTTTTGTTAGGTCTTCCAACAGAACCCGGATCGTGTTGGCACAGACGTGGCGTGGCGTGCTCGCACAAACGACAAGGACGGATGTGGGACCCGGCGGGTGTGTGTCGATTGGCGAGACCAACGTGGACTGCCGTTTGCTACGAGAGGGTCCGGGAGAAGAACCGCGCGACCGCTGTGAAGGTGGTCCACCATTCTCTGCAGGCGGTGACGCTGACACCATAGGCTTGGCGCTCGTCTCGTCCGGCGAACCGATGCCAGGCGGTGATCCCCGCCCATCGCACTCACAGGCTCCCTTGGTCACGTGGATTGCACTCTTAAACCCATCCGCTTCCTCGTCCGACCAGGAATTACTCTCCTTTCGATCGGCAATCCTAACCCCAGTTAGACAAGCGGGCGCAGTACTCCCACATTCTTTGGCTCTGACGAGCAACAACACGTCATACTGCGAGACGTCGTAAATGAAGCCATACCGATCTGTCAGGGGCTGCTTGCTCTCGTCATCATGGTAGACACTAAACCGTGACGCCGCGTGCGGAAGCGGAATCGTGAATCGAAAGTCAGGCGCAGTCAGTGGGGCGTATTTACGCGAGAGGTACTGCGTCGGAGGCTTGGACATGGCTGGGATGATCGACTCGAGTGGGACAGAAGCAGGTTTGGTGGCAACAGGCTGAGACGTTGCACTGGGTTCGGCGTTGGAGCGTGGAACGCCTTCGAGACCACCCGTTGGCTTTCGCTGCGGTTGCGGCATCAACGCATTGAGGATGGGTGTTGTGAGCGACGCCGTAATCAGCCCGCCAGTGCGCGACCGCGACTTGCGTACAACCTGTCCCTGTGCATTCAACGCACGCGACAGGGACTCGGTGGCAACTCCCTCAACGGAACTCAGCGTGGCGCGGGCGACGACTTGATGACCGCCTTCCCCGCGGGTTTCTTTGCGTTCCCGGCGCTCCTTCAGTTTGGGTGGCTCGCGGAACAAAACATGCTCATCGCGAGCTATTTGGACGAGCTCGAGGGCAAGTCGGCGTACAAGCGGACCGGCGTCGCGGCCTTGGTCGACGAGGATACTGCTGGGGTCCGAAGTCATGACGCGCGTGGCGTGTGCAATGGCTCGTAGTGAAGCACCCTGAGGGAGACGCCTGTCGTCCGCGAGCGAAGGAGAGTACATCGTGGAAGTTTCCGTTCTCGAGTCGGACGGGTCAGGAGAGGTCGCGAGCTGTGGTGCAGACGGAGCGGGCAACACTAATGTACTTGCGAGGACAGGCGACGAGGTTACGGAAGGAGGTAGCCCATCCTGTACTGGCGCCGCCAGCGATGAGGTTGATACTGTCTTGACGCCTTTGCGCTGTTTTGCAGTGCTGGGCGCCGATGTAGTGGGATTCAAGATGGAAATGCCGAGTGTCTCAAAAACGCTCTTGGGGTGTTTCCGGCGTTGGGCGCGTTGAGAACTGATTGGGAGAGGTTCTGGATTGGAACGCGGGGATGAATCGCGCGATGACTCTTTGCTGGCTGTTTCTTCTTTGATGGCCAACGTAGATAGACCGCGGGGATGTTTGGATTTGCCCCTGTGTAACCAGGTCCCCACCCAATCTCCAATAGAAGCTCTGTCCTGCCTGTGGAGTTGCGTATGGATAGCATGTGCCTCGTGGGTATCATCAGTGCGAGCATCGGTGTGTGATGTCACCCGTGCTTCTCTAACGGCCGCCGAGAGCGATGGGGTATCACTATTGGGGATACCATCCCCGAGATGTGACTTGACACGAGCTGTGTGGTTCGAAGATGTCGAGAAAGTCGACGCAGATGGCACAACAGTCTCGCCCTGGTGCATGTTTTGACCCAGTGGGACCTGGTCCTCGAGTGCTTCTGTAAGAGATGTCTTCAAGGACTAAGCAATGTCAAATGGCATTGATAAGGTTTAAGAATACGTCGTACGCACCGACAGACTACCCTTTCGCTCAACGCAATGTTGACGTTCATCATCATCTGTAAAGACTGACTGTATCACCCGTCGCGCGACCTCTTGTTCTGACGGCAACAGTTCCTGCAATAATATTTCCGCACGCTGTCTCCCTGCTCTTTGCTTCTCCTCCAGCAACCTGCGACTTTCCTCGAGTTCGAGTCGGAGACGGGAGAGATTGTCGAGGGTGGAGGACAGGACGCGGAGGGCGGTATGGTAAGGGTGGAGATTGGCGTCAGAAGGCGACTCTGCAGCACTCAGATGCGCGATTGCGGACTGGATCGCCTCGTCCGAGTACGTGTGCCATTTGTGCGCGAGGACCTGCGCTGCGGCGGGCGAGAGTGTCTCCGAAGGTCGCAGGTGCAGCGTAGTTGGGCTAGGCGGGACGAGGTGGTTGGTGTCGTACGGGAAAGCGACGACAAAGCGCGGGGAGGCGGGGGGGCGCAGGAGGTCCGTCGAAAGCGACGCGACGGATGTTTTTCGATGCACGAGATCCCCGCTCGTGCTGGACGGATCTTGTCGGGAGGATTTCCCGTACCCGCGTACGCTGCCATCCCAGTTCGGGGGTCGTTTGTCGGTGTGGACGTGGGTATTGGAACTGGCGTCGGGCAGCTGGGCTTTGGGGACAAAGTACGAGGTCTGTGATGTGGATGTGGACACGGGTGGGTTTGGGTCCGTCGCCACCCAGTCCTGGGTGGGTGCCCGTGCCCGACGACCCCTCGGTGTCGGTGGTAGTTCGTCTGGGGAGAGCGGGTGGAGCTGAACGGGCGTCGAGGCTTGGAGGGTAGCCATATCCTACTGGACCATGCTCAAGAGCGTGTGACTAGCAGCGTGCTCTTACTCGTTCTACCACCATGGGCTGGTTCAGCACCTCGAAAACCGACTCTGCGGTCACTAGAGAGGACAGAAAACAATGCTGGGAAAGCAGGGACGTCTACTTTGCCTGTCTCGACGGTGCAGGCGTTCTCGAGGCGGGCAAGGAAGGGAACATATGCGCAAAAGAAAGGTCGCGCTACGAAGTCAACTGTGCTAAAAGCTGGGCAAGTCTCTCCTCTCTCTTTTGTGCAGTCACTGCCATGTTCTACTGCTGCTCAGATCGAATATTTCAACAAACGACGGATCCTAGCAGAGCAGCAAAAGGATCTACTGGCACTGTCAAAGACACAGGCCAAGCCATGATGAAGCTGGTCCCCTTTTGCGCCGCTATTTCAGCTACATGCTGCTCGTCCTGCGAATATACGGGCTGTTCTCCGAATTTGATGAGTTGGTACTCCTATAAAAAGCCCACTATCTGTTCAGAAACATGACGTTCCTCGTTACCATGCAAGACGAAAGGGAATATCAGTGGGGCAACAGCCTACAGGATTGAAGATGTATCAAGAGCCTCGTGCTGATGGGACGGGCCTTTTCGGAATCCATTCCTCGGCGTCCGACAACTTATAGCCCTAGCATCACACGAGCGCGGACCATATCACTGTTTGAGGCGTACTCACAATCAGGTGAGTCATTGATAGTGGTTACCAACTTATATATGTAAGCCCATGAAGTCTATCAGCGGTCTTTCTCTATTTGTTTGCCTCGTGCTCGGTGATAAATCGCATGTGATCACATCTCCTGGCTCCATCAAGGCGCCTCTGCACTCCATTGCACCCCCATGACGACAGTCCGACTTCGATGGTACCGCTTTTTCGGACGAATCCATCACTCCACAGTGGTGACAAAACAAGTCAAACCTGAGTCAAAATTTCACAGTGTATTTTCCCACTCATGCACTGCAATCAAAGGACGTATGAGACATATCGTATGACTCTTAAGCCCTTTTTCAACCATGGGAAGCGAACGCTTGTGCTTTGCATCGTTCGGTCTAATCGGTCTCTCTTTGTTCATGTTCCGACTGTTTTCCCTTAATGATCGCAAGCAAATTCGGGGGATTTGGCATACCGTTTTGTGTCCGTGCGAGGCCACTGGTGAAGATGAAACAATTGCTATCTGTCTCGATCCTTCATCTACACATTTGCGGTGTAACACTGATCACCGCCGTGAGTGGTTAATGTTTTTAGAGAGTCTTTGACACTTCAGGCTCAGCGTGTGGTAGTTCCGAGGGCAACCTTGCAATGCGCGGGGCATCCGTCATCTTGATTGCAAAACGCGCGACTCGGGTTCACATCGGGAGATCCACATCATCTATTTGCTACCTCGAGTGGAGTAGGTATTCAGCAGTGCAACACCACCGCCTCCTGGTACGATTTAGGTATCTTGGCTGTTCACGCTTTGAATAAACTCAAACGCCTGTGCAGGGCCCCATTATTCCGATTGCCGGATATTACTTCACGACCGCTGGGCTAAAAACTGCCAGCATACATATAGTACCAAATTCCATGGGTATTACCCTCACTCTGTTAGTGCCCCTTCCCTGGCTCTGTCTCCATAATGTCTTGGCTAAAGGCAAAGGATTGGGCATCTGGCATGGAATATTCGACCTTGTTCCATTCGGGGCTTCGAGCCATCTCTCTAAGGAAGCCACGTGCCTCTTGTACCCGGACTTCTTCATCCGGTTCGTCCTCACAAGAGAGCGGTGCCAGCGGGAAAACGTCTAGGACGATGCCACCACCTCCCACCCTGTTCAAGCGGGATACCCAAGTCCCAAGCCCCTCCTTGTCAGTGTCCACGGAATCAAGCTCGGCATCTCGTCCACGTACACCCAAAGTCATGCGCCGACATCAATTGCGACCGACGAAAGAGGCTCATCCATGGAGTCACGAAGAGAGTTTCTTTGACATGAGGGAATATCCCAAATTCCCGTGAGTCCTTCCTGCGAATTTGAGGCTGTCTTCATGTGTTCGTATAGCGAAGAGGAGGGTTATTATTGCGTGCCTCCGATCGAGATAGATGGGATTCGTTCCATGACGCCCTCGCAGCCGTTTTTTATGAACCTAGGTGAAATGGAGGGGGTTGCGGTTACACCGCCAACGGAAGAACCATTCCTCCTGCTATCAAGTTCGCAGGATATGTTCCTACGCCATCCTGTCCCATGGTATGGATATCCAATGTCGACGCAGGTGATGTCCCTCCCTCCACGCAGAGACAGGGGTGACGGTGCGTGGATGCTAGAGGAGTCCAGTCCGGAACCAGAGGTGTACGAGTTCGGGGACGAGGAGGGAAGACAGCCGGATGGAGAGCCTACGGATTGGCGACAGTTTCATGTCGATTTGTTGGCGACGATTCGATAACTGTACGGTGGACTATTTACGTAATCCTATTAACTTTGTTTCGCCCCGTTGGCTGCGCACAGATCAGCAGGTCGCTGGATTGAGACAACGACCGCCATCAGTGATCCTTGTCGCCGAGCACGACGACGACGACGACGATAGCAGCGATGCCTGCCAAGTACTCACATGTCAAGAAGAGACCGACCGCGGGGCAAAAGAAAAAGTCGGGTGGTGCCAGTGCGACCAATGTCGCCGGGTCGAGAGACCATACCAAGGATCACCAAAACCACAAGCGCATGCCGATACACATCGACCGGGGCATCTCCAACGCCATGACGGCCGTCTCACAGCTCGAACGTGCCATCGCGCGCATATTCCTCCTCCGCTTCGAGCAAGACATTGCCCGTCTCTTCTCGACGCACCTCTACTGCGTCGCTCTCATCCATCTGCCCACGTTCGCCATGCGCTGCATCACCGTCGGTGGTCTGGGATGGGTCGCTCACAATGCGGACTGTGAGGACATCAAAGACTTTTTCCGCTCCGTCGTCAGCATGGAACTCCGTCAATCTGGAGAACGCGTCGCCACCAAGAGTGTCCTGTGGTCCTACACTGCCCTCAGAGACTTTGTGCGTCCTCCGTCTTTTCGCCATTCATTTCGTTCATTTGTTTTGTTTCGGAATCTATGCTGTATTGCTGGCTCCGTTGCGATCGGTTAGGCGCTCTCGAACAATGTGCCCGTGTGTCGTAACCGCGGTTTACATTCGCTACGTTTATTGCCGTACTACGACGCCTTAAAGGCGCATCTCGACGTCTTGGAGGCGATGCCGCATGCTGCATTTGCAAAGCCACCTCATTTGGGAACGTTGACCGAGGGTCTCGAGGCGCTCGAGGAAGCCTGTGAACTCAAGTATGGTGACAAGTCGCTCCTGCGGTCGACACCGCCGCCTGGGTGGGATCAACACTGGCGACTCAAAGTTCGTCTGGGGTATGAGCGCGTGTCGCAGACGCTGTGGCGTGTTGCGAAAGAGTTTGACGTGAGCGGGTACGGGAACGTGTTGAGGGAAAAGTTGACGACCAAGTGGTGTGATTGTGGGTGTTCGACGGATCATTTGGGTGAGGTGTGTGAGAAGACGGTGAGGGAGGATGAGGAGAATAGTGGGGTGAGGTCGGGAAAGCAGAGGGAGTGGGATGGTCGAGGTAATGTGGTCTCCTCCCGCTTGTGGTATGTTACGTGGCTGGACACTCGTGTGCGCTGTAGGGAGCGGCGTCCATGGATGGGAGACAGTGGAGGAGGAAGATGTTTGGGATCTGGATCTTGACTTTACCGGGAATGAGTCTGAGGAAGAAGCAAATCCTGGATCGACGCAACCAGAGATGACGATTGCCGAGATCATGGAGGTGCGTTATCTGAGGGCTGAGAAAGAAAAGGAATTGGTATGTCTCGAGGATCAATCTGTTCCTTTGGAGTCATCACTGATAGGTTCATGGAGGGTAATGTCGCCTTTCGTCGTGGCGAGTACGAAACGGCGGTGCAATACTACCAAGCTGCACACGCAGTGGAGCCCGAGATGCCACATTATCAACTGAATATTGCAGCAGCATATCTGAAACTTAGCAAGTAAGCGAACGTCGCTCTTTATTTCCTCTCACTCACATCAAACCATCTGGCAGTTGGATCGATGCAGAGAATGCGTGTTCAAAAGCACTTGGTCAACATCGAAGTATTAAGGGATATTATCGACGAGCTAAAGCTCGGAGAATGATGGGCCGTACGGAAGAAGCAATCAAGGGTGCGTGTGTAAGCCGAGTTGAACGATGACATGTCTGAGGTTGTGCACAGACTTGCGCGCCGCACTGAGGATACAGCCATCGAACACAGAAGCGCTGGAGGAGATACTTTCCTTATCACCATCACCGTCCTCTCTTTCGCCCATACCGTCCTACGCAGAAGAAGCGACGTCTTCGTCGGTGGGCGGTACGTCGGCGACCCCACCCAATGCACCGTCGCCGAACCACAATCACCTCCAGATCCCAAAAGCGAAATTACAAAAACAGCTACCGTTTGCGCGAACCAAAGCAGACGATCGGAAACTCAAGATCATGCCGATTCCGATCATGTTTGAGGTCCCCAAATATGCCCCGGGTGATGCATCTGCGACGTGGAAGTCGAGGCGCGCGCAAAAGATGAAGAACGTGACGACCAAGACCGAGACGTTTGTGTACCCGAGTTGGGAAAAGTACACGGTCAAACAGGTCGGGTGATTCGCTTCTTGTGATTCTTCGTTTGATGATTATCGTCTGTACTTTTTTTTTTTATCGCTTCCTTTGGTGTTCGACCTGAGTTGAGTTGGCCTTTGGGAATGCGTCTGCGATGGTAGCTAATATCCAACTCTCTACTTACCCACAAAGTAATTACCAGATCCTTTGTGCCAGCACCGCGAGCTATTTGAGTAAAGTACTGTCACCTGGACAGTTTGGAGACGTTCCAATATTAATGGTCAGATGTTCTCGTCACCGGGTCAGCTGTTTATTTCCCGAGTAAATGGAAGGCAGACAGGTCCACAGTGTTTGAAGCACCAATTAGTTGATGACAGGCCTCGTTCTCAGTTAGCCGACGGGTCTTCCACCCTCACCGCTACCAAATCAGTGAGGACCAGGTTGATTAACTTTGTCGTGCTGGCAAGTCTCGCATTCCCGCATTTGCCAGGATTGCAAACCTCTCGCTCCGGGCTGCAGATAAAGTTAGCGCTCGTCCATGCTGCAAGGGGATGTACCACTCAGGCTTCCCAGGCTTAAACACCATCATGGCTCGAGCCAGCCAGCGTACCCTCCAACGCAAGTCCTACCACCGTCTCTTTCAAGATGTTCCCCAGCTCGAGTCAATTCCTGCACGGCGCGGCGAACAGTTCGACGAGTACACTCCCTCGTCTCAAGAGGTGCCCCACCTGTAGCTCGGACGGGATGCCAACAAAGACGCCAAGGAACCTTGTCATCTGCATTGATGGAACAGCAAACAAATTCGGTCGAAAGGTACCTGACATGCGTGTCTTTTAAGCAACGCAGCACTCATCCATTAACAGAACACGAATGTCGTCAAGCTCTTCGGGGCTGTTGACTTCAATACCAAGGATCCCCTGCCCAAGCAATACACGTATTACTCGAGTGGCATCGGTACACGCCCGAGAGTGTTCAATGTGTTGAAGCGCATGCAAATGGCGATCTCTGACAAATTTGACATGGCGATTGCTTGGTGAGTCTTTGCCGGTCATAGTCGGTGGGACTGGGTCTGATTTCTTGATAGGAATGTGGAAGAGATCGTGAAGGATGCATATGCCTGGTTATCGGGAAAGTACCAGGAAGGGGACCAAATCTTTCTATTCGGTTAGTCTAGTTTGTCCTCATCGAGTGTCTCTTGTGATGGCGAGATGCTTAGGTTTCTCTCGAGGCGCGTATCAAGTGAGGATTTTGGCGTGGATGATTTACGAAGTAGCGCACTTGCTGTTTGCTAGTCGAGCTTAGGTCTTACCTGATCGATGTGGTTACCAGGTCGGGTTGATCAAGAATGCTACCGTGAAAGAGATCGGAACGTGAGTGCAAAACCAATGGCCTACTTTTCCTATCTGAACCTAGTATCAGCGCATACGAACACTTTGAAGCCATCATGTCCCAGCAGCCAAATGCACATGACTTGGCACGGGAATTCAGAATAACGTTCTCTTGGGAGGATGTTAGAGTGCATTTCATTGGCGTATGGTGTGCCCATTCCATTCTTATTTTGGTTCGTGTTATTGACGTCGGTCAGGGATACTGTATCATCGGTTGGCTTTGGGCGCGGCGATGTCTGTCTCTCCGGTTCTTCCGCTGCAGCCCATGCTTGCCATATACGGCATGCTCTTGCACTTGATGAATGTCGTGTCAAGTTTATGCCTGAGTATTTCCTTGAGATGAACTCGCCGGATCTCCTCATCCCTACCAATGACGTTAGGCCGGCTGGTGGCGCGGAGATGACCAACGGAAACGAGATGCAGAGGGGAGATGGACCCGATATAATAATCGACAAGGTGGATACTCCTGTAAGCGAGGGATCAACCCTCGAGAGTATAGCCAGCATAGCTGCCAACAAGACGCAGCCACCCAACGCAACTTCCTCACGGCTCAGTGATCATCAGCGTAACGACCGAAAGTCCGTCGACATCAAGGAGGTATGGTTCCCTGGGACCCATTCTGATGTGTAAGTTTATGTCACCTCGTGTCGTCCTCGCTCAAGCTACCTGCAGAGGCGGGACACATCGACCAGGGAAACCATTTCATGCAGGAAATGTTTCGCTCATGTGGATGCGTAGAGAAGCCTCTGCCAGCGGGCTTGTATTAAAGCCCGGGCATGTTCTCTGGACCGACGAGGATCTTGATCTGGGGACAATCGACTCGATGACTTTCCTTTGGAAGTTAGTCGAGGTTCTCCCGGTTCTACATCAGGTTTCGTTCAGTGGCTCTGGGGAGAACGCTCACAGGCAATGGCATTTTTATACGAGAAGCTGTACGACTAATTTCTTTGCAGATCACATCTCTTTGAACCTCGTCGTATCATTCCTGGACAGAAGATACATGCCTCCGTTCAGTTTGCGAACACCTATGTGCCCAAGGCGACATTTGGGAACGGGTTTGGAAACCCGCTGGAGACTGCTGGACCAATGCCCTCAAAAGAGGGCGACGTCTGGGAGAAGGAGGCATTTGACCGTACGGCTTACGCCGCACTTTTCGATTACCTTATGGGAAGACAGGGTGACACCCCTTTCTATCTTCACAAGCTGTTGTTCATGTTGAGATTCAGTGAGTTACTTGTTCGGGGTCATCCATTGATTTTTATGGACGCTTCGACTTCAAGCGGAAGGCATCGAGATGCCTGGTCAGCAGAAAACCCTCGTCGACCTCATTAACAAACAAAGCGGTCTTGTCCGGCTTGTTGCTATCGCTGCATACTTTGAAGCCATAGATTCATGTACGTTCGATGATATCCAGACAAAACCTTGATATTGACATCATTGGGCAGCTGAGTTCGAGGATACGTTCTTGGAGGATGTTTTCATGGAGGCTCGACAATCCCTTGTGAACTTCATCAAACCTGACCAACCTGACTGGCCGAGAGCGGTCGCCCTTTTACGGCCTATAGTGAAGCACGAGAGACTCCGGCATTCGATCCTGATTGATGATGTCATTAACGGTTTCCTCGAGTTGCTAGATCATGTCATCATTGTTCAAGGAGAACACTTTGTTCATGTAATGGATGCTCTTTCCTCCCTCATTGAACTTTGTATGCTGGTCAATCGTGAATTATTCGTGCGAATGCTGATCATTGGTTAGACCCTGGGGCAATTATTAAGAAGCTTGTCGATTCCTCAGGTGGAATACTTCACAAAGATAGACTTACTTTGATGCTAGACACGGATGGTACGTTGTATTGCTTGCCGTTATCAACCGTCTGACGTCCCTGATCAGATCCGCGCCACCTCACTGCTGTACTACGTGTCGTCATTGTTCTTGCTCGACAAGGTACGTCTCTCGTGGTGTTGAGGTAAGCATTTACTGATTTGATTGTGATCAGCACCATTCCTTTGCTTGAAGGTTAAACCGAGGCTTCACGAGTTGGCTGGGCAGAAAGGACCTGTGAGCTTGTTGGCGGTACAGGCACTGGTCGAGGTGTCACATGCGGAAGTCGTCCAAGAATCAGGTGAGCAGGTATCAAGTCAATTCGGCCCATCTTCTGCTCAACCATGAAAATGCCGCCGCGTCCCCGATCCGCTCCTCCATTTGAAGTCGAATTTAATGCCACCCGGCTGGTAGGATTGGGTCCTGCGGCGTCTACGCAACTCGGATACTTGCATGCCAGCGTTGCAAATATTTCACCTGCTCGGAACTGGACAAGGATTGGAGATTCACTCTTGTATCAGATATTCTCTGGTGAGATACAACCTAATGCGATACTTCATTGCTTCCAAACTCCTTTTAGCCGGGCCTCTTGGAAAAAACCGTTTAAAGTTTATACATAAACTTTTTGTCGCTGCTGACGGACGTCACATGCGTGCACGGACGGCAGCTACCTTTACTCTGCTCAAGCTACGTCAAGGTAAGAGGATCATGTGTTATGCAATCACGCATTATTCATCTACCGGATTCATTAGCCAATGGCGATCTTGAAGCGTATCTCCGGGATCGAGGACTGCTCAAGATCTTCATCAGGCAGTTGCAGTTCAGAGATAGTGCATTGCTGGCCGCGTATGCTCTGACGAAGTGTCTGAACCATGGTCTGTCGGCGCACCTCTCAACAGACGCATCTTCTAAACGTTGCTCAGAGGGTTTGGCGAAGCTCATCGATACCGATCCGCTTATCGTTGGATACATCGTCAACATGATTAGATTAGATTATTTTGACGAAGCAATCGGGGTAGTTGAAGGCTTCTCTATCTTCGAAGATTTGATGACGTGTGGTACGATAATCTCGTTCTCTGCCTTTGGTGTATGCTCATGGGAACTGATAGGCAAATTAAAATGCAAGCTGTTAGAGTACGACATTACCACCCTCCTTGAGCGCAAGCTTGGTGCTGGAACGCCGCGAGAGATGCGCACCAGTTTGATCTACTTAAATATTTTCCGAATCCGTATGTCTAGCTCCACCGTATCCCACATTGACGATTCGAATGTCCTCTAGATGGCGAGCATTCGTTAACTCGAAATCTGGTACAACGGGGGATGCTCCAGCTCAGGACCAACCGATGGAGAACCCAAAAGGCAGGGGTTGCCATCCTGTGCTCCTTGGCCAAGACTTGTACGTTTCATTGCTACTCTTTGTGCCATGAATTCCTTCCGCTAATCTTTGTACAGGGTTCGGTGCTGAAGTCCTCAAGCAAGTTATACCTGAAGTTGTCGATATGCTTCTCCCGATGCGTGATCCGCATCCTCCATATACAAGCCAGTCCAAACCTCCGTCCGCGTTGCTGGGCCCGGCTTTGGTCATGCGTGTCTTGGCCGAGAATGGTAATGTCACCTCTGTGTCACTTGAACATTTGAATGAACCCAACACTCAGAAATTCTGCGGGAGGAAATTCGCCAAACAGCTCAGTTCAGCAGATTAAAGCACCTCTATCTGTTTGGGGACCTCCTCGGTGCAAAGGAAACACCGATTTGGCAAGTCAGAACGCCTACAAAAGGTTGATATCTTACTTCCCTTCCGTTCTAGTCTGACAAAACCACCTAGACGATGTTCTGGATGTGATCAGTCAGATGATCAAATCCGTAGATAGCGTCGAAGGTTCGACGAATACAGGTTTTATTTTGCCAGAGATCAGGCACTGGGATCGTATTGTCCGTATCCTGCGTGACAGCGTGGTAGAAGCACTTCTCATACCGTCTGCCGTAGCCGGAGCTGTTACACTAACGCTCGTGACAGCCATCGTCCTGGCGCCGGTAGTTGTGTCACGCAAGATCGTGCGGTCAGTATCACGGACGATCTGATATGATTGTTTTTGCTTACATGGACGATCACAGGTTGGTTAGACGCCCCTGGCGTCTGCATCGGCAAAACGCAATCATCCGGAGTCTCAAGCTGCCCAGCTCTGAGTTGCCTCCAACGCCTCCTGCATTATAGGATGGCAGTCATGATGGTTTTCGCTGACTCAGTCGGTATGAATATTCAAATTGGCATCTCATGTATAATGTTTATATTCTGTGAGCCGTATACTTATCGCCCAAACTTGGGTCAATCTAGTATATATAGCAATGTAGTCTGCCATTCGAAAGTCACTTATGGACCCGTCTCAACCTGAGCGCAACAACTATCCTGGGTTCGGTCTAGACATCGTTTCTTCAAGATCGTGAATGCTAAGATGTCGCATAGCTAGTAACGGAAAGATCATACGACTACATCCATGTACAGATTAAAGCTCGAGACGAGATAAAAAAATGGGGCAAGATTCTTCATTGACTATGACCTGTAACGACTTAGTATCGTCTTCAGTCCCGACACTGTTTATCCACAGAGGGGTTATATACTTCGGTGGTCGTGATTAAAGCAGCCTCTGACGTTTTTGTGGGCCCCCTGATTCTGATTCTGGAACTTGGTCTGTCTTTGGTCTGGTGCGTTTAGGGCTCGATGCAACGCTGTCCTCCACGCACAGCCTATTAGAAACCGACAGCGATCCGCTTATTGGTCCAATTCCGAGGCGTTGCTGACCATGGTAGGACGAAACTTGATCACGGGTACCCCTGGCTACCGCTGTGCGTTCAAAGTCCATCTCGGTCAGTTCTCGACCTTGGAGAATTCTTCCCATATGCGTCTCTGAAAAAGGCAAGCCTCTCCTTCGAATGTTGAGCAACATCATGATGGACGGTAAAAGCGATTCCGGGTGTTCTTTTACAAACATCTCGAGGGACACAAGGTTGAATAAATTGTACCAAGCGCCTCTCCCTGTCTTGTCTTGAGTCCCTGGTTTCTTCCGCAGGTCGAGGAATTGGCTTAATCGGAGATAGGCATCCCAGTCTCTGAGATACACCTGTCCGGCGAACAGGTTCAATTGATCGATGAGATCCCAGGGGGGCGTCCAGTCGTCGGGGACCGGAGGGATGGAATAGAACTTGAGATCATCCGTGGGTTCCATTCGTTCGGATGTGCGGGGTACATAAACGTGCAGATGCACATGTTCGTTCATCCTGATGTCTGGCAGTAGTAGCTCAACTTCGAATGGGCTCAGAACCACGAGAACTCGGTGGTCTTTCTTTTTTCCGGAGAGAACCCATTGGACAGGACGCAAATACTGATCCAACTTCCCGTCCTTCGGCAGATGTGTAATTGTCTCGCAGAAATCCGCGGTAGCCAAGAGGAACGGGCTCCAGGAATGAGCTTTTTCGAGCGGCGCGGAACTTGTCTCTAGATTCGTAAAGATAGGACGAAAAGCGCTGGATGCACGGAGGACACCGGTCTTCACGAAGGCAGCAACATCCGGATGCAGGGAATGTTCCGCCGGTTCCGCTGCAGGAGGTAGCTCCACCTCTCGCTCCCGTTCGATTTCCCGGTTGACCTGCCTTTCTAATTGTTCATCAAGCCGTGCTGCACTCTGGACCGATGATATGGCAACCCCGAGGTCTTCGCAACGTCGACGGATATCTTTCCCAAGGTCCAATGAGGACGACCCTGGGTGGCTCTGGGTTTCACTCGGTGCATAGAGGTCAGCGAGTGATTTGGTCTCTGGCTGGAGCCACGCATCTGCCAACTTGTCTCGCGTGATCTCATTGTTGCAGAAGCAGGACCACGCGTCGTGACGGGTTTTATGACTCATGCCTTGTTGGGCCCAGTGAGGAGCCCATTGCCGAATATCCGTCCAGGTTTCGTGGATTGCCCATTTTAGAATATCAGCAGTAGTAATTCGAATGTTCTGGTCTTCTTTGTGGGCGACAGAGCGGATGCTCTGATCAACTTCGAGTGGCGCAAAGAACATCAAAGAATGACCGCGACCGAGCTTGCGCATCCGCATGCAACCTGGTACGCGCAACTACAATGAGATCGATTGGTCACACCCACAGTGACAATCGTACCTTGTACCAGCCGATCTTTCGTCATTTTGGGACCCAACGTGACGGCGGCCCGAAAACCTTTAGGGAACTTGAGATCGGTTCCCCTCGTATGAGCATCGTCCAGATAGATAACACAGCGGTCCAGTCGCTGGGCGAATGGTGATGACGTCAGGGGTTGGCGGGTGCCGTTCCTTTGGAGGACCTTTGGCTCATCATCTCCATAATAGACGGCAGCCTCAGCGCTGCTAAGGTCCAGCCATTCCTGAACCAAATTGAAATCATATAGGACATGTGCCCCAACGTCCAGGAGGACACGAATTTCTGGTTGTTGTGCAACAATCATTTTGAGGAATTCGGTTGTTTCCACTCGTTGGCCATTCCTGTGCGCAATCAGCATATAGGAATCATTTTCGGGCCGCAGAAGATAAGCAAGAATCCTTGCGTTTGCTCCTTGCTGATGCTGATGCTGATGGTCAAGCTCGTGTTGCGTAATAGATATGGGTAATAGGTATCGGCTGTCATTAGTCCCCGAAAATCCTAATGCACAGGTCAGCTGGAGTACCCGAAAAAGCTTGCCCGCTCACCTGTTATTGGGCGTTCGCGTATCTCTGCTAAGTCCCAGCTAGAAGTCGCGAGTTTCCAAGGATATTCCTTTGCTTCTCTGGGGAAGACAACGCGAGACAAGTAGAAGTCTATTGTAGCTTGATTGTAAGCGAAGAACGGGAATAAATATTTATCCCACTGCTCGGATGATCCTAGATTCAGCTCTTTTAGCTCTCGAAGACTAGCTGGCAGTGAGGTGGAACTACTGTCTTGAACCCAGAGTGCATATTCCATGGCTGGGTCATCTTCCTTTAGCAACTTTTGGAAGCAATGTCTCAGTTCTACCATGTTGAGACCAGCATAGTAGTAAGATAGGCATGTAAGCAGAATAGTCGTGTCTGGATGGCCAAACTGGGTATCTGGCAAAGGGACGTCTTTGGTTCGGAACGGGACAGCAAGACGCCGCCAAAAGAGGTTAAGGCCGTAATCTACGCGCCACCTCCGCTCTGTAAGAGCAAACAAGAGGATGTTGGATGCAAAGAGACCGCGAAGAAGTAGTAGTCCATTCCAAAGATTTCTTTGCTGGGATGACTTTGCATATTCCTCCACATCCTTTGTTCTGTCATGCTGGACGTTCTCGGAGGATATGAAGCTGCGAATCGCGTCTCGCTGCGTCTCGCTGATGAACCGAAAGTCAAATGCGGGGAGATGACCAGCCATCACATCCCCTACAAGCAATAAGATCAATCGTCGACCAGCGTCGGAAGTCTGCAGGATGCGGAAGTGTGGGAATGATCCAGGTTGGCGGCTTCTGTATTCCACCGAGTCCGGGAGATCCTGTGAAAGGGGATATGCATGGCGCTTCACGAGCCTTAGAACCTGCTGAATAATTATCCATCTGTCTGGGCACCCTTCTATTTGTTGTTGATGGCCGACAGTATAGATCAACTGACGCCGAGAATGGAGGATATCATCGCTCTCATCGAGAATATCTCGAGCATGAGAACGCAGCCACTTCTGAAGTTCTAGCAATTCATCGGATTCATCCCTTTGGCTCATGTCTCGTACCGCTGTCGAATGCACTAGTAAATCCCGTGTTACTTGTGAATAATAAATGTCTCTTATCTGACCCGAGTGATAGAATCAGATATTGCTATTGCAGTAAGGAGACATTCTCACATAAGGTGATGAGGCTGCCCTGTTGTACCTATGGACTGGCTCCCAAAGTTGCGATGACGATTGAATGGTGAGCTCATGTTGTGGTGAAGCAAACCACTTCTGCGTGAATACATCGTTCTGAGGTGCATAACTGGTGGTTTGTTTTGAGCTTGAGTAATGGAATGGCTTGCAGAGCCCATGCAACACGTTAGACAGGTGGCTGTATTTCGACTGATGTCCGTTGGGTAGTTAGTTAATGCTTCGTGTATACGGTATCATTATGCTCACAAATGATAAACCCGTCAAAACATGCTGATGGATTGATTTCTGGGGTTGCAATGAGGACAGAGCGGTAGGCTTGTGTTCCGATAGCTGTGTCTCCACACTTGCAAGGTTGAGTGACAAGAGATGTTCAGGCTGAACAAGGAGGATCCCACGCGCTTCCATGCACTGAGACATTTTCTCGGATAGTGTCTTTATTTTCAGCCCCTTCAAATGGGTAGAGCGAGAGAAGGGTAGATAGTATATCGGCCTATTAGCAAGCCCGCCGAGACGATCTACCAAGATCTGGAACATTTGAACTGTCAGCGCCTTTGGGACGATGATGCGCACAAGTTGATGGCCGTCAGCAAGTGTAGCAGCCACGATAGGGACGATCACCGATGATTTTCCCTCGCCCATGTTGACCTGCATGACGGCATTCTTTCCAGATCGTGGGGATATCATTTCCATTGCAATACCAACTTGCGTGCGGCGAATAACGAAGTCTCCTTGTAACTGGTATGCATAAGGAATAATTAGCAGACGCGTATGCTCGAGAAAGGGAAATGCACTTGAATTAACAGCCAATCTGTGTGTTCCTCGACATTCCATCCATCACACCCTTCATATTCCAACTCCTTGGAGAGCTCTTCTTCAAGACCTTCTAACGCAAAATGAAATAACCTCCGAGCATGCTGACATTCCAGCAGGATTAAAGCAAATGATATGAGACAGGTTTTCCAGCTCTTTGAGAGCCTGATCGGTGAGGAGGATGCAAGAAATTGCAAGAGGGAATGTGCCGTGATCTGCGGCCATTGCCCACCTCGGGCAAGACTCTGTTCTAATGGATTGGCCGTCGGACCCAGACTCTCCTTGAGGATGTGTAAAGCATCCTTATATATGCGTCTGCACTGCACAAGATGTGTCTCCAGATCCTCGATGTGACACACTCTTATTGTCTCACTAATGGTTTGATACTCCTTGTGGACATAGCTGGCGCTAGCATGAAGGTCAACGATGTACTGTTCCTGGAATGGAGGATCGCCTTCGTGCATCCGAAGAGAAGAAAATAGCTGATCGAGTGAGGAAATACTAGGAGATGGACCAACCTCCACGTTGGAATCGTAGTACTGCCGCAGCCTAGTGGGACACGGTAGTTCTGGCGCATGTCGTTTGAAGAACAAACAATCCAGGGTGACCTGCCACAACGAGCACGAAGGAAAGAGGACGTGCGGGGTGGTCCGCTTTCCCACTGGGACTTTTTGTATAGAATTGTTTGATGGAAATAGATACGCTGCTCGTCCTATGCGACATGCACAATGTTTGAGGTCCCTCTCCATATCGCCCGCGTTGGCCATGTTTGGCTCGTATATCTTCGATTGTCCCAGTGCTTCAAGTCGTGCAATGACAATCTGGGGATACTGCGGAAGAATATGTCTCGAGGAATAATAGAATTCTTCGGCGCCATGAAAATTCAAGAGTGACCGATATCCAGCCGACTGTAAAATTCTTAACGCTTCCTGGGCACCCGTTCTACCTGTCAATGGATCTGGCCACCAGTTGATGCTCGTCTTCATATGCAGATGGGCTAGAAACTCCTTGCTTTCTAAGCTAGAATTCCCTGTCAAGCAACCCAGTTCAGTGTCAACTTTATAGGCATCGTATGTCGTCCCTCGCTCCTTGAAAAAGTCATTGTCAGTGAAAGGGCCTCGAGGTATGAGGATACATCTTGGGATGGGTCCCTCCCCGAACTTGCCCTTTGCCCGTAGGACAAGTCGGTCTGTCAAACCAAACAGCGTC
Organism: Phylloporus aff. rhodophaeus; assembly: GCA_038094475.1. Lineage (NCBI taxonomy): Eukaryota > Fungi > Basidiomycota > Agaricomycetes > Boletales > Boletaceae > Phylloporus > Phylloporus aff. rhodophaeus. Next base: position 18,801 of record JBBPUD010000106.1, on the reverse strand, counting down.
CCAACATCTTGATTCCTGTCGCAGACCATCCTGCGAAAGTCATGTGACTCGAGTTCGCCATTGCTGTTGACAAAGAATGATAAGCCGTGGAAGGGCAAGGCAACAGATAATTGTGGTGCCGATGAAGACCCTGTGGTGACAACAAGATTTTTCGGGCTATCTAGACCCTTCAAAAGTCTAGAAACCATAGTCCAGGTTTGGCTCCGTATGTCCACCAGGAAATCACATTCTTTGTATACGTGGTACTTTCCACAGTGTGCACCGGCAATCTTCCAATTCTTCTGAGATGGTTTCCAATAGTGGCTTGCTGAGGGGCGTATCTCGACAACCGACGTAGAAAGATCCAACCAGTGGTAATGGTGTTCGATCAGAGAACTTGGAAGATCGTCTTTGAAAATTTCCCTAGGAACAAGTTCCGAAACTTGATTTGTTCCTTGGTGTTGTGTTCGAATCACCAGCTTGTTACCTCGAAGCGAAAAGTGAACCTGCATGGTTTCAAACACTTCTATCCACAGTCCTTTAGGTCTGAGCACGTACATAACAATCAGAAATCATAGACAAGGTAGCAAAATCCATTCCAGGGAGGTCAGATGGAACGACAAGGAGTGTGTCACTCTGCAATCAATAATATCATTAATTTGTTCACAGAAGCTCTAATGTGCATACCGAATTAAAAAGTTGGCGATATAGTGGATGGTCTACGATCTCATGCGGCAACCCTACTAGTGGCTTGCCGTCAATCAGGAGTGAGCCATCGAGTAGGTTGATATGCACGATTTGCGAGTTCCTCTTCCCACCCACAGCTGTAGTGGATACCAACCAGTGAGATTTTGGATGCTCCAGAACCCATCTCTTGGGCCCTGGTTTATATCCAGGCCAAATATCGCGCAATGCCAGGTCAATGCCTCGATCTGAAGCATCACCCAGGATAACATCCTTCAAGATCCCTTCAATAGCAACGGACAGCCGACGCATTCGCTGATAGAGTAATTCCGAGTAGTTATAGATGCTGGATTGCTTGTGTTCGCATTGCAAGGTGTGATATTCGGACATCTGGAATGAGTCTGGACCAGTCCGTGACCACTTTCCCAGATCACAGATTCTGCAGGAACGACGGGCTGCTCGCATAAAGAAAGCGCTAGATAGCAGAGCTTGCACGTCCTCTGCAGAGTGGAGTACCTTGTGAAATGCACTAGTGCCAACGTCGAATGTACTCCGACAGGTAGCAGCCATGTTGTACAAACGTTCACGCCGCTGCTCATGCATGGGTTCCTCCATCAGATTATGTGCTAGCTCTTGCACCCACTTCAATGTCTTGCTACGCACGTGTCGAAGAAGTAGAAGTGCTCGCTCCAAGATATCGCCAGAAGGGCTTGATGCAAGTATGCGCGTGACCAACAGGGAGATGGTATGCATTGTCGCCTCCTCCATTGAGGTAGCGCTGACCTCCACGAACAAACTTTTGAGCTCGTTGAGTAGTAAATCACAGAAAGATGGGTCCTGAAGCTCTCGGTGCCATACCCACTCGCCTGTAATTGCATCGAGGGGACCAACCTCGGAGGTGGCCTGGGCAAGCAAAAAATGAACCTTATCCGAGTGGAAGTTAAGAGTTCTCCCACGCAACTCGCGCAAAATGCTGATCCATTGGAGTGGGCCACCACTACGCATGTGTCCAAAGGCAATAAATTCATCAGGGGAGTAGTCTGGAGGAGACGCAGCTTGAGAAGACAAGACAAAATTGGAGGTGTGATGCGTGAGTCCGACGCATTCGGCCAAAGTATTTTGACTGTCAGGACTGTAATTTCGGTAGAAGAAATCATAGTAAGTCGGATGACAGATCCCATTTCGGCGCAAGTTTTTAAGCAGGATGTCTTTTCCTGGCTTGAATGCGTATCCTAACTTCTGTTTCTCCCTGCGAACCCCTTCAAGACAAGTAAGCCGGAAGCGACCGCATTCGGGTAATGGATGCTTGACAAAGTAAGACTGCAACTCAGGAAATTCGGATAGTGGTAAAGCATGAAATTGATTCGTGTAACTTTCCAGTGCGCTTGGATGAAAGTGATATAGGACATGTGCGATAGCGGAACGCCAGATACGATAGAGAGCTGGGCATTGGAGTTCAAACGCAATAGCTTTGAGATACAATGACGGGATAGACGGGGATGATTTTTCAGATCCTTCACCCTTACCCGCTTGCTTGTGAGTTTTGTACCCATTTATCTCCATCTCCATAAGTGTTTCGTAACTCTGGAGACTGGGTGAATCATCATAGTAACGAATTGGGAAGCTGCCTGCAGTGAATTTATGCGAAAGCACAGACGATCGTACACCGCACAATGGTTCTGCGTCCTCGTCCATTTGCTGATGTATTATGTGTGGGCTCATCCCGATCCCCGTAAGAGCTTTGAGATTGAGACCAAGAGAATTGCCATCATAACGAATCGGGGAGCTGTTTTGAATGTTATCATTCGAAAGTGACATGGACAATCCTGCACTGCGTGATGCGGAGTGACGGGTGGAAAGATAATGATATATGCAGGAGAGACGCTGGAGGTTCGTTGCCTCGCGAAGAAGCAGTGACTCGAGCAACTGTACCGGGATTTCAGGAGAGTATTCGGAGAGCCTTGGAATCTCTGCGACAACTAGCCTGTCGAGTGCAACCCATAATTCCATCACTGTCAGTATGGTGACGGAACGACACTCTGGGTTGTTTGTATATGAGACCAATGCACCCAGCAAATATGAATCCATCAACATCCCAAGTCGCACGCATGCGTCACTCACGTTTGTGACGTTAGAAATCCAGTGATCAATCTCTTGTTCAACCAATCGCTCTACATCATAGAGTGCCACATAAGGGTCTGCGTTATATGCCACGGAAAAAAAGGTCATATCCGTTGACAGAAAATCGTCCAGGGTGCCACGGTGATAATCTTTGGGTTGGAAGGGCGTGGTATCGCATTCGTAGCCATGGTTTACAAGAGCAGAACGGATGTATTCATCAACGATCGGAAGTGAGATTTGAGTATCATGAATGAGATCAAGTCCGGAGGGGTTCCATTGTGGGGACAGGGATGGGATAGCTCGCAACTTCATAGCTCTGACATCGAGGGTGTCTTGGAGACGAGAACATGTTTCAAGTGCCATGGCAGACAGACAGCTAGAAGTAAGCGAGTCAAGTTTGCTCAAGCGTCGGAGGATCTTGGACGACATCAAATGGAGCAGATCACTAGAAAGCCTAGTATTGTGCGCATCCATGGCGAGGTTGCAGATGAAGAACAACATGAATTCCTTGTAGGCAGCTCGTCCAGGGGAAGAAAAAGGGAGACCAAGGGATGTCTGGATCGCGACCCTGATCAGAAGCCAGAGCGAAGAGCGGCGCCAACGCTTCTGACACCCTTGACCGACATCGTCGCGTACGTGTTTGACAATACAAGGACCTTCAATAACGTGTCCTACACTTCGTGGGATTCCGGTGAGTAAGGTAGTGGTGTGCTCTGGGAGACCGGCCTCATCCGAGAGAGAGAGGAAGTCAGCGAGTTCAGCTTGGAAATGTGCATCCTCGAACGCTTTGCTAGGTATCTCAATGGCTATCCCAGCATACGAACGTTCAAGGACTCCTCCAGCATCCATCACTGCATCACTTCTAGGCGACACCTCAAATGGTTCGTACGTTGTACAACTTTTCCGCTTCCTAAATATAACAGCAGCACGCCGAGTTCGGACAAGGAACGCGAGGATATCTATGGATGCTGAGAAAGGCATTTACCCGGAGAACAGAGTAGCATACCTTCCGACTCCATGCTACCTAGCTGGGACAAGACGACGTTTGTGTCCAGACGTTCAGACCGGACTGACGCTTGCAAGTTATCTAGCATTTTCACGATGGAATTCCATGTAGATTTGAAGGAGTTGTCGATATGAGGGGCATAAGCGTGAGCGGCAGCACAGACAGCGCGAACTAGCGAGTAATCGTTCTTGACGGTATAGTCACTTTCGCAAGGGACCACGACGGGGAAAAATACGTGGGTAACGACATACTTCAATGCGGAGTCATCCACAGTGAAGAATGAGATGGGATTCATCCAATTGTTGAGTAAAATGAGAAGAAATCCGGGCGAGGGGGTTCAAGGCGTGTGAAGTTACTGGTCACGCAGCATACCTGTCACTTTTCTAGCAGCGTGCTCTGCCAGCTGGACCCTGGCCATAGTAATCTCAGAAGATTTTGCATTTGCCGTACCGACGGACAGGGTCATCTCCCTCTTCTGGCTTCAGAGCGACGTAGATCAATGCGACGAAGTTGATAATGTGTTATGCATATTGGATATGTATACGGTATGAGGCTGTTGCGTGCTGATGGTGTTTAGTTACCTGTAGGTGCACCATTTGGATGCTGTCACACGATAGATACCCAGATGCGCACAAGTACGTTAATCATAAGCTATTCCTTCTTCACTTTTATATCGCTTTCTCAGAAAAATGTTCATGCGATACTATTGTGCGATACGGGCTGCTATCGTGTATGTCCCCTCCTGCTATTTTCATACGTAACATTTTGACTCTCTGCAGTCAACTATACTTGACTCTGCGAGTGGAATGTCGTATCGTGACAAGCACTCCATCGTGTCTTGAAAACGACGACGGACCATTCAATAAGATCAAATGTGAATTTTAAAGTTTGGACTTTTCATCGGTTCTGCAAGGTATTGTTTGTCTGGTTCCACAGTAATCCCAGGCGATGTGAAAAGCAGAGCATGGACCAAGATCATCTCGGCGCTGTGCTGACCTTCTGATGGTCGCCAGATCATGATGTTCGTGATGTGTTGCTCAATATTTTCCTAGGACGGTTTCCTAATTCTGTGCCAGCGTCCATCCGTGAATCCATCAAGGGACGCCGGTCGGATCATGGGATGATGTTCGCTGGTTTAGTGACCCACCGGTACTTGTTAAGCGTGCCTCTCTCAAAGACCGCCTTATCATCCCCTGGGTTTCGCGACTTTCCCTGTCAACTTTATGACTTCCCTTCAACTCGATCATGCTGTGCAAAGCATTCAAGCAAACAACTATGCAGCTGGTATGCCCGTTGTCCACTTCCCATCGATAACGCTTAATCCGTTCTTAGTTGTGGTTCTTACTGCTATCGGATACGATTATGGCAAGTAATGCTTGTCTCCGTGTCTTCGACCGCCTGATGCAAAGCATTTGGTAGTGCTTACTTTCTCAAAGGAGGTAGGCTCTATGCTTGCTCTCGTCTTACATGTTTCAATCGCCGGGAATATCTAGATAGAATATGTCTGGGTCAGACTCCGCTTTCTTGGCGAGCCACAACGTATTCTGATATCATTGTAGAAGAGGTCCTGGACATGGGTATCCACCCTCTTTTTCCTCGTACGCAACATTTCTGTCACCTGCATGTGATATTGATTAGGAGTGAAAATACCGACGCTCAGATTCGTTATGCTGGACTGTGTCAAGCTGTGTATGTATTCACCTTCTAAGACATGTTGACCGATTCATGATCCATGCGCCAGAATTTCTTCCATAAGTGCGTGCAAAACCCGAAACATCGAAATAGATGGTCTGACCTGATTTGATTGAAGTTCAGAGCTCTTTTTTCCCTGTCCCCGCAGAGGTACATAATTCCTAATTTTCTCGTGTAACCGAATAGGCTGATTTATTTTCACTTATCGGAGATGTACGTCTTCATACTTGATCCTCATTCTGATCAACATAATTGGGAAAACTGATTATATGAAAGTAACTGTGAGTACGGTCGCTGAGCATGCAGTTCCACCGCTCACACCACTTCTCCAAGGCAAAGTGGCCCTCCTAATAGAATTGTGGACACTCTGGATTTTCGTGTGCACCACACAATGTGAGATTTCGCCCCTCATTCCTATGTATATGGTGAATTACACCAGTGTACGCAGTGGTGATGATCCTTCGCGTGTGGGCACTATACAATCACTCGAGACTTACCCTCCTCACTGTCCTCATAATCTATACGATTGAGACGATTTCAGTTTTCATCTATTTTGTCAAGTCTAGTATTTCAACGATCTCCAGTTTGAATGGTAAGTGAAAATGCTAGGTTGGCGTTATGGACTAACAGTATATTCCCTTCTGTCGTCTAGTTGTACAAGTCCTCCAATTTTCAGTTTGCTCGTTTCAGCCGGGATACATACCCCCTTGGATTCTATATTTGCCTGCGGCTTCCGCGACTGTTCTCACGGCGTTGTTGTGTCTCCTCACCATTATTCGATTCACCCTGGAGTTTTATCAAATGTACAAGGTGACTAAGTCTTTCCAATTCAACCGCTACGTGAAACGTCTTACAAGGGATGGCGTCATCCACTTTATCGTGTACGTCTATGCCTTTGCGAATCCTCTGCTGCACCGGGTTGACGGCATGTCATCTTTAAAAGCGTCTTGCTTTTTGTGACCGTTAGCGTGCTCGCGGGCATAGTCATCAGCATGACGAACGGGTGGCTGTCTATCCTGGTCGCCATCGTGCAACTCATACCTCCCGTGACGCTTATCCCCAGGTTCATCTTGAGCCTGCGAGAGCTGTATGCACATGATATTCAAGGTAGACGAGGAAGTCATATTGATACAGCATTCGGTTTCGGCTCGGAACTCAGGCATGGTACCTTCCAGAGTACCATCGTATTCGCAGATCCCAGGCAAGACGAGGACGAAGAGTGAGGGGGTGACATGAAGACGACTGAGGCGATCTAGGGAGTGTGGTCGCGTTGGTAGCCGTGTGACGGAGACGACACATGTATTGGGGCTGCCCTGCTTCTTATGCGTGTTAGCCATGCGATTCCAATTGTTTGATCAGGTACATACGTTGTGATGTGTCTCCTCATGGCCTGCTGTCTGTCCCTAGTTGCTCGTTTATTGACATTTTGTGCCCCCGTCACCCACTTGACGCTTGGATTTGAGGACCGTGATACAACCAACGGACCATCAAGAGAATAATGAGCATGAGCACATCATATAAATAGAAAAGAATGCGAATGGAGATCGTTGCGTTGACGCACAAAACAATCAGTCCAACTGGACATGAAAGGGTTGAACGGACTCCTTGAAGCGCAACGACACGTTGACCTTGGGCTCGCGAACATTGTTCAATGGCATTATTTATCTATTGTGTCCGAATCTTATCATGGCTGATCAAGAGACAGCTATATCGCGCACCGTAAAAGGTGCATTTATTTGTCAAACGCTTGGTAAAAATGCAAATCGAACACGGCACAGTTCTCATACAGACATTTATATTCAATGAAGGTAACAGTACTACTCACGCACGGATTACGACGACACCCAGTACACTCTTGTACCTATTGTACCTTTTCACCGAAAGCGAGTGCGTTCGTGCGGGGCGGTTCAGTGTCCATGTGCTCGCAACCGACGATGGCCAGACTGTGTCCAATTGATACCAGGCTCGACCGTGGCGTAGAAACAGCGAGGTCATGGCATATATCGTCACCAGCTTTTGGCAAGGGGCTCGAGACTGTCAGAAAAACACCATGGAGAGAGTCGCATACAGAGGTATGTGAACGCCACATTTAATGTCCTGCGTAATGCAGAGGTCATATTCTCGAAGAGATGTTTGTATCAAAAGGTGTGCGTACTGTGGCTCACTTGGACTACGAGTGAGGGCGGGAATGGTAAACGGGCAGACCATGAGGGCCTCACTTCGATTCGAAAATGTCAAGTAGACAGAGTCGCGAGTTAGAGCACGTGAGTTATCGCTGTCCACGGTTAACGTTGTTCCCAGATCCACTGGTTTTCGACATCAGTGCCAATCACCGTTTAACCGGGGTGGCCAAAGAGAACCAGCCCGACATCGCGTCCGCTAACGTGTCATACGAGGTTCACCCCGACAACGATTTGATGGATGTAACCGGCTCGTTCTCCAGGCCCTAACCTTGGTTGAAGGCGGTGCGCGGCGATGTGAGTATCCACATGGATTCTTCTTTGATTGGAACGTTAACCATGATGCTGACCACGCGCTGCTAGGACGCCCATCTGCGTTAACCACTGATATCGTACTTCTACCCTTGCTGTTCTTGTATGTACATAACCAGTCTCACCCTCGTTCATCGGTTATATATCTTCAAGTTGTCTCCGCAGGTGGGATATAACATTATGACTAGTCCGTATCACTTCGTGAGTCACCCCGCTATCTCTCGTTTCTTGAGAGTAATAAAACCCTAAATACAATACAGAATGCAATTTTCTATGTTCACCTGGTCGGTTTTTTATCTCATTGGCAACGGCAGTGCACTATTCCCGCAATGTCGCCGATGAGATCCATGATGGTATGTACCCGGCATCATTCTCTCTCGGTCCTTCATCAAGGTTGATTTCTAATTTGGTCATCCGCCGAAAGACAGCATACTACACGCGAGATGATGTTCGCTATCTCAATGGTTTACCGGTATTTGCCTTAAAGACCACCCTATCATCCCTTTGGCCTTTGCCACTCTCCTCGTCAGCCCCATGACCTCTCTTCAACTCGAGCAAGTTATGAAAAGCATTCAAGCGAACAATTATGCGGCTGGTATGCCTATTGTCCACTGCCTGTCGATGACGCTTAATTCCATTCCTAGTGGTGCTACTTACTGCTGTTGGGTGCGATTATGGTAAGGAATACTTGTTGCCATGTGTTCGACTGCCTTATATTAAACACGACCAGTTCTTACTTTCTCGAAGGAGGTAGGCTTTACCTTCACCCTCGTCATATGCGTCTTAACCGCCGGTAATCTCTAAGATAGAATATATTTGGGTTAGGCTCTGCTTTACCAGCCAGCCAGCGACATATTCTAATATCGTTATAGAAGAGGCCTTGGACACGGGTGTCCACCCTGTTTGCCCTTGTACGTAACATTTCCATGTTTACGATGTTGATTAAAAGCGAAAAATGCCAACCTTTAGGTTCGTTATGCTGGGCTGTGCCAAGTCATGTATGTGTTCACCTTCTACGACACACCAACCAACCCATAACTCATGCAATAGAATGTCTTTCCTACGTGTGTGCAAAGTCATCCAAAAATAGATCGATGGTCTGACCTGACTTGATCGAAGTTGGCAGTTCTTTTTTCTCCGTCCCTACAAAGGTATTTCCAAAATCGCTCGTTGCAAAAGAGACTAATGCTTACCAATTACTGGAGATGTACGTCTTTACACCTGATCTTCATTCCGATCAACATATCCGGAGAAATTGATCTCATGAATATAGCTGTGAGCATGATCACTTAGTGTATAATTATACTCTTCGTGCTAACAATGACTGGTACTTCCCCAAGGCGACGTGGCCTTTCTTTTGGAATTGTGGACCCTGTGGATTTTTTTGTGTGCCACAGAGCGTGAGATTTCATTTTTATGTCCTGTACGTTGAACCACATTGGTGTAAGCAGTGGTGATGATCCTTCGTGTGCGGGTATTATGCAATCAATCGAAGCTTGCCTTGATCACGTTGCTCACATTTTATGCTATTGAGATAATCTCGCTTTTCGTATGTTTCCTCGAATTCAGTATTTCAATGGCCTCCAGTAAGCGAGAATACTAGCTTTGCGTTATGGACAACTAACAAGATACTCCATTCTAGCTACTGCTGTCCATGTCCTTCAATTTTCATTTTGCACACAAGTTGGGCTGGGCTATCCCTTCCCCGTCTGGTTGCTATATTTCGCTGTGGTTGCAATGATTGCTTGCGGGACACTGATGTGTCTTCTCACTACTGTTCGATCTATCAAAGAGTTTTATCAAATGTACAGAGCGACAAAATCTTTCCAGCTCAACCGCTACATAAAGTGTCTTGCAAGGGATGGCGTGATCTACTTTTTCATGTATGTATATTCCTTTTCTCCACTTCGTGAATGCGCTTCCATGTGCCGCGCTGATAACACGTTCTATGAAAAGCATACTCCTGTTTACGATCTTCACCGCACTGAGCAACCCAGGCATACACATTACGAATGGATGGCTAACTCTCCTGGTCAGCGACTTGCAGCTACTTATTCCCGTGACTCTTGTTCCCAGGTTCGTCTTGGGCCTGCGGGAGCTTTATGCACACGATCTTCAGGGTATACAAGGAAGTCATATTGATACGGCGTTTGGTTTATGTTCAGAGCTCGGGCACCACAGCATAATCGTATTCGCAGATGCCAGACAGGACGAGGGCGAAGAGCGAGGTGGTGAAGTAGAGATGGCAGAGGTGATCTAGGAAGTGTGGCCGCATTGGCAGCCGTGCGCAGTGAGAGCGACGCGACGATGCACACACATCATGTCATCTCTTCTCGTGATCTGCTATTTGTTCCTCTAGTTCGTCTGGTTGTGTACAAAAGAGCTATCTCCTTTTATGGATATGTCACAAAACGCGCGATTCCCATTGGTTTCGCACGGCGCTGTAATTTGGGAACCTAACTACAAACAACGCCGTTCAAGTAAAAAGTCCACTGTTTGCTGTTGACTTCTTGAACAAAGGTCCCCAAGAATTCCTTCAAGCCTAACCAGGCTCCCCGTGCAGTGGGAAACTCAGGTGAGGTTGAGATGCCCTGCTCACTGAACGATTGGTCTGTTTCCTATCTGGCCGTAAACAAGCTGACATATTCTGTCTAGGTCCTAGCCTTGAACGCTTGAGCGTTTGCGATGACCTATTCCCAAAGTAAGACCTTTACCAGACCTTTTCCAAGTGTTTATACCTCCAGAGTTCCGCGTTGTCTAACGGACTGCAATGAAAGTCGAAAGATCTCGTGATATCCTTGCACATCCCATCCTTTGAATCCCATGGGACGAAAACAGACGTTCGACCGGACAACCCCAGACATCAAACATCTAAACCCTCGACTGTCACCGCAACATAAAACCGAATCGCGAGCCATCGTACGTGTTGCTTCAATGACCTTCAGCAAATTTATGTCCCATTGTGTAGACCCTTTGTATTAACGACCCCGGGGATCTGCCTATCGACTGCCGCTGTGGTCATGAACGTCAGACTAGAGCTCATGATATGCTCACAAGCCAACATCGCTCTTATCTGTGTCGCGACAGATTTTCGATCACCCTCGACCGTCATCACCACACAAAACCGAACCACGATGGCGCAGACCCCTCCCCCAGCTTTTGAAGTCGAAGCGCACTATCCGATCATAGTGACGTCCACGTTCCTACTGCGATAGCACTTGCTGTAACCCATCTTTAATTTCATACCACGTGTGTCGCTCGCAGTCGCTTCGTGAATTAGTTTGGTTGTACAAATAACGACGCAATAACCAACGCAGAAAACCACTGAGCCAACGACGACGACCAAAAAATCACACAAGTTGCAAGACAAAAATGAGATGCACAAAACACAAGATCGTTTTATGCATTGCGACCAAGAATCAAGCAAAGCAACAACAAAAAAGAGTACCTGCCCATAAAGAAGAAGAAATAGACAATCATCATCTAGACGCGCTTCGCCCGCTCTGGCAGCGCAGCGATCGGTCTCGGTCTCGGCCCTGGGGACCCCTCTATACCCTCCATCTTGTCTCCCTCAAGTTCACCTTTCCCATCTTTTCTGTCTCCCTTGCCTTCTTCCGAATGTGCTCGAGCATCCCTCGTCTTGTCGACCCCTCCCTTCTCTCCACCCCGCTCGACCAAGGCTCGTTTTGAACTCGGTGGCCCCAGCGTCTGTGATGCATACCGCTTAAACGATGGCCGAAACACCTCGCCGTCACTCCCACTCCCACCGCCCGTTCCATCGCTTGTCACGCTTGACTCGCGCGATCCAGGTTCAAGCGGCAACGACGCGCTCGATCCAAGCCCCATTGAATGCGCGTGCACGTGCGAGGTTGAATGGATCCCAGTCATAGACATGGACGGCGGGAGAGGGAGCGATATCGACGCGCCCTGCATCGGCGGTGGCTTGATCCCATGTATGTGATGCATGGTCATGCTTGGGTGCACAGTGGGTAGCGAAAACGTCTGTGCAAAGGACGACGACGAGCTCGAGCTCGACGGTCGACTGATACCTTCCTGTCCTTGGCCTGCACTGACAGAAGACAAAGTGCCCGTCGCTTCCTCCGCCTGAGGGCTTGCAGATATGCTCGGTCTCCCCTTGCGTCTCGGCACAAGGTTCAACTTGAGGGACGCGTTCCGCGCATTCACAGCTGCCTCATAGCTCTTGAGATCCTCCGCGTGTCCATGGGGTCCTGGCCTTGCTGTCCCCGGACCGGCCACTGATTCACCATGTCCATTCGCCATCAACGGGTGGCCCTTCTCCACTGTCGGCGTCACACTTGGCAGCGACGACACTCTCACCCTTCGTCTCTGGCCTGTCGGCGACTGTGGCGTCTGCCCATCCGCCACCGCTGTCCCTGAACCACCCAAAGGAGATTTCAAAAATGTCTTCCACATCTCCTTGATCTCGCGCGATTCTGGGTCCTTGGTCCCGCTCAACCCAGGTGTGGGCAACGCCCCGAGCGACATCCCACGCTCACGTCCTTGGGTAGCATGTTGCACGCGCGTTGGCATTGGCGTCGCATTCGGCGAATTCGGAAGCACGCCAATACCCAGATTCTCAAAGAAAGGCACGCCGTCCGAGGACAGCCCAGCAAGCACGTTTGGATCACCGATCGACATGAGCCCAAAGGCAGATGAGAAGCTGCCCTCACGGTGCCCTTGCTGTGCTGGCGCTTGGGAGAGATCGGTCGGCGGAGGAAACATCGGCGGTAGAGTGGTGGGCATCGAACTGCGACGCTGGTGCTGTAACATGTGCGTACCATGACCATGATCATGCGCCTGTCTCTGCATCTCCTCTCTATCGCACATCTCGCTCAGGGGTAGAGGAAGATGCACGCTCGATGAGGTAGCACTGGAAGGCACCGACTGCGAAGTGGCGCTACTGCTGTCGCTGAAATCCAGAGATATCCGCCTGGGGCGGTAGGCAGACCCGATGAGGCCAGGACCGTAGAACTCGGGTGTAAATGAAGGTGGGCCCGAGGACGGCAGCGAGTGTGTCCTTGCGATGCCATCAAATGACTTGGTATCATCCAAAGGGGGGTATGTCCCAGATTCTCCCCAGGCAGGGTACCAGTGACTCGATGGTGGCTGGCTCTGCTGAGTGATATATACACTTGGTAGCATGCTGGGTAGGGTGTTGGTGAATGTAGCAGAACTAGCACCCCGAAGAGTGTCGCTCTGTGGACGGTATTTCGTAGCAATATCAGCATCGGATGCCATGGTAAAAGGTAACTGAGGCACGTCTGCAGCTGACCAATTAGAAGGGTAAGCAGGGGCAGCAGGGTTAAAGGTAAATGGGGTATTGAAAATCTGGTCTGGGCCGGGGAATGGGGCCGAGCTGATAGACGGCGCAGACGGGGGTGGAGGAAGAACGAATCCATCAATATGACTAGATGGAAGGCGCGAAGGGCTGATACTACTGGCGAGTGAAGAGGAGGAAGAGGAGGGGGATCGAGGAGCATGATGACCGGGACCGCTCGGAGCGGTTTGCCGGTGAAACTTCACATACGTGCAGCGAGACTTGCGCGAGATGCATTTTGCTGCAAAATAGGACAGAACGGAGGAGTGAGCCAACGATGGCGATGTGGATAAGACTACGCACAGCATGGGTTGGAGCCATCGCAGGGCAGACTGGATTGAACGCATTGGTCGCAGGCTTGTTTGGAAGTGGTCGCACGAGATGCAGCGGCAGAACCTTTTCTGCGACCACCAGTGACGACGTTGGAGGAAGGCTTTTCGTTTGCATGGCATTTATTGACATGGCGGGCGAGAAGGTCGCTGAGAAGGGGTGGAGTGAGTGATCCGAATGGAAGGTGGAGACTGGAGTACCTTCTCGCAAATTGGTCTCCACAATATTGACATTTGTAGGGGCGGTCGCCGGTGTCTATCCACCGGGGAGTGAGTAGATGCGAGTGGAGCGGGAGAGTTGTGGAACATACGTGATCGCATGTGTCGCGCAACATGCTGGGGACGAGTAAAGGTAGCTTGGCATACGGGACATTTGTGATTACCGCCCATCGTGTATTTGTGGTGTGTCGTGAATGTTGTTGTTGTTGTTGTCGTCGTCGTCGGCGATGCCAGAGAGTCGCTCGCTTGCGGTTGGTGGATCCAAGGCCGATGACACAACTTGTATATATTTACCCAATCAATCTTTCCAACCCCAGATCTGAGATACCGGCTATTGCCGAGCTATGATGTCATAGATTCGCTATTGCACAGCTCACGACGCATTCACCTTTACCCTTGCTGCATCTTTGTACTACACCTTCCGGGAGAACGACTTTTCACTTCTTACAAGAAAAAGACAAGACAAGAGAGAGAGCAATTACCAGGTCGTCAAGACAATGAGCGTATGACGCAACCTGTTTATGTCTGTTTACGCGAGACTGTGGCGGAGATCAACCCGCTACAACACGCGGCTTGACGTCAGAATGTAATCTGCGAGCACTGCGTCATGCACACTCACCTCGGTGCAGCCACGGGACAAAAGACCTCTGCATTTGCGCTGCAGGCACAGGTCAGCCATGCAACGAAAACGTGTCATGATTTGCCGCAAGTCCCCCACACCAACATAACCCCATTCTCGGCTATCAGATGTTCCCCAGATAGCCACCGAGCAGGCAGGACAATAAACCCAAGCAAAAAAAGAATGTCGTGCATCAAGAAGGCACCCCCGTAACGAGCGCATCTCCTTCATAACGGGGGTCAGCGCCTTTCGTAGTCCCGGGTCTCCTTCCGCGAACTCCGGTTACAAAGATGAGATTCGGGTCGCAGTCCCTGCGTCCGCAGCACAAACCGTCCATCAAGCAGGGATCGCCCAATAGGGACAACCATTGCTGAGAATCATAGCGGGGGACACGTGCATTGAACATGAGCGCACAACGCACGATGTTGCTCTCACGGTGACGGGAATGTGCATCTGCTACTGCCGGAACGCCGACCCAAAGGGACAAAAGTGACGTAATGTATGAATCGATCGTGCCACCGGCGTCATCGATCTTCACCGCCGCATCGTCGCGAAAAAGGGGGACCAATCGGAGGATCGATGATGATCCGGTTCGACTCACACGTCATCGCACTAAGAAGCACAAACAGGACAAAACAATACTCACGGAGTCAAGTTGTCCACCCCGAGATATTTCATGTCCACAGGGATGTAGTGTTTGTTCGGCAGCTGGTAAGTCACCTGATCCACGCCCGCATTCTCAGCCAGCACGCGTTCTCCCATCTTGAACAGCGTCGCCTACCATCACAGATGAATCAGAGCCATCGGGACATAAAACATCAACGTACCTGCACGCTTGCACTCTCGTCCGTCGCGAAGAGATCAAGGGTTGCTATCCTCGCACGTTCAGCGACACTCCGCGCATCCCAGATAGACCCATTGTCCTTGGAAATGGGCAAGTCCAGCACGTGAGGATCGATTGAAAGGGGGATCAAAACCGGTGCGAAGCGATACTCGAGATCAACAGAGGTGCTCAGAATGCGGTCCGAGACCTCGACAAGGGTGGTATATTCGTCGCGGAGAAATCCTTCGAACGCAGATCCAGTCGACTTGAGCACTGCAGCGAGTCAGTGATGGGTACGATAATGGATGGCCGACATACCCAACAAGTCAGTGATGCCTGCTGTGACTGTAGCAGACAATGTCTGTCCATTTACTTGTTCGAGCTAAGAGACTGAGAATCAGCACGGGGGAGAGAATATATGTGTTCAAAAAGACTGCGGGACCGAGTCGAATTATATAAGAAAGAGAGAAGTCCGGCTCCACGGGCTAGACCAAGCGAGGCCCTGTAGAGTGACTCCGTCGGCTCCACTCGCGATGTTTCAACTCTTTAAAAAACAGCCCCATCTCCCAAATCGAGACTCACGGTGGCATGAACGATCCGCTTATCGTCTCCATCACGATAGAACGCGTGCTTGTGTGGCTTATCCTCTCCGCTCACAGTGATGCGGGACCAGCGGAGTTGCTCAATTGTGATGAACGCCTTCTTCAGATGCGCATACTTGGAGAGCACATGTGTTCCGAGATGCAGCGCAAAGTATTCGGGAATGAGAATATGCTCTGATACTTTGGCAAGATCTGGTACGCGGTCCACAGCTGTGGGTACGATGACGAGGAGAGAGACACACAATACGTGATGTTCTTCACTGTCGACGTGTCAGTTGATGAATAGTGGGCGTGAGAAAAACGCCAGCAACGTACTCGAATCGGTAGCAACGACGACCGAGTTGTCCGCCTTGGTGTATCTGGATGGTCATTGAGCTCAGCCCGATAGCGAGCGACTGCCTCACGAGGTATCGAAATCGCCCTCGACAAGTAAAGTGACATTGTACTCGATGATGTGGTGTACACCGTCGTTCTCGCGCTTCACGCGGAAGACGCGCACCTTGTCTTTCCCATAGCGTGCGGCTGTGAGGGCAACGTCGGCCATGATGAGCTAGGATCAGTAAGCTTGATGTCGGGATCAAACGGAGCGTGGATAATTCTGCCTGATATTGCAGATAACATGAACCAATCACAGGTATATTCAGTTCCGCGCTGTCAGCCCACAAGTCCCCTAATTCCTGGACTGGAAGCCTGCCGTGGCCAACGGCGGGAAACACTGAGAGACGAGCGGACAAGCGAACTGGACCACGCTCTGTTGGGGTGACTAGGACGTACGGGTACAAGAGACTCTAGGGCACGTGACTAGTAGTAGGGTAGGCTTACATGGACCTTCCGATAGCATACTACAAAGTTTTGTCCAGTCTCAAACAATGGCCAGATCTAACAACATTGGTGACGACAAGACATACACCACCTGATCTGAGCATGTACATGACAAATGAGAACGGTCCTTATCAGGGTTTATCCCGGCAGTCGTCAGGGCACATGCCGCACTCAGATCACGAACGGACCATGTCCGATTCGCGGCGACAGCGCTATATCTATTCGTCAGGCATTAAAGTTTATATGGATGCAGCTGTCACGGCGCTGTCGAGCTGTCAACTTGTCCGTTCTTCCATTGGTCATGAAACAATTAGATAACCTGGTCTTTTACATAGATGGAATGCCCGCTGGGCGCAACGCTTCCTTGTTGGTGCTTTCCTTTCAACGTTCTTGATGTGATTCGGCCTTTGTCTCGATCAGCGCCGTTCGTTGCATCGTAATTTATCCGATGGTGCCTTGGCCCGCCGAACGATGCGCCGCCTTCATCGGTAGACTGTCTAGTGTGCCTCTTGATGAGCGCCGTTCTACGGTATATCGGATTTCGAGTGGGTTCCCCCACTTGATCTGTTAGTTAGATCCCGGAAACAATGACGCCTGTCAGTGGCTAGCCCACTTTCCGTGCTCTGCTTATCGTGAGCCTTGGGACATGATACCCAAGTTCTCATAGCACAAGCTATGTGCCGTATCCTTGGGTCCCAATTCCAATTGCACAGTGGTGCCACACGGTGAGATGCCTTGGGTGGAGCGTGAAAAAGTCCTAGAGGAAAGTTAGCTAGAACCCAAGTTGCGGGAAAAGCTGTGAGCCTCACGCTCCCGCCTTCATCGATCGAGGAGAGGGTGTGATGCTCGTATGAAGCCTCCTCCTTGACGCGCAAGGAACGATACTCACGCTCGAGGGTTGAATGCCGAAGTCAAATCCACGGGATCTGGAATGGGGGATCAAGATTAGACCAAGAGAAGAAAGAAACATGATCACGTACTCCGAACGAGCGGGACTATACACAAAAATTTGTCAAGAGCAAAGTTTGGAGTCGAGCAAAGTTGGCGCATATTAGTATGACATACCACGGGATGACCCTTGCACGTCCTTTGTTCCTATGATCCTTATGATCCTCTTTTCATGTCACAAAACTATACCTATCTCCAGGTCAACACGAGCAAGCCATTTGAGAAGATGAAGCATACTTCGATGGGTATCTTGACCGCGAATGCAGTGGCGACGATCCCGAGCGTGACAACTGGAGCATGGGAGCAGCCCTCGGAGCTTCCTGCATGGGAATCAAGAACCATAGCATCGGGTATCAGCTCGCGATCATTTCCATGATCCAGCCATCAACTCACGAGTGCAATGGGGCGTACGAACTCGTTGAATGACACGCGGCGGCTCTCCGAGCTACAGGATAGATATGAATGGGGCTTACCGCGGGGAAGCTTAGACATTGAGTGGCATATGCACGCCAAGGGCCTAGATGGCAGAATGTAGCATGTGTCACGCTCCTGGGGATAAGCTTGGCGACACATACGCCGGCTTTTAGTATGTCCTTCCACGCACAGTGAACACGGACTGTGCCATCAGCTCGGGCTATTGAAATTATTCAGCGCAAGTGCACCGACGTAAATGACGGATAGGCCGTAAAAGGCGAGTACGGAGGGAAGTGATAATCCAACCAAGGAGGGACGTAGTAGAAATCGCTTGTCTATCGAGCCTTTTTTTTACTGCAGAAACCATGACATTGCTAGAATTATTTATGTATCAGAAATGCAGGTATGGTTAACGTAGCGCTCACCCCAAGGTTGGGGCCGACAAATTATGCCAGTCAATGTACACGGAATAGATGATCAACACACCTTGCAGCATACGGTTTCGGGGTTCAATAACACTGGTATGGGTGCTAGTGGGCATCTAACCAAACGTAAATATAAGGGTCTCTCAAGCCCAGTTAGCCCCGTGTACTAAAGCCTCTACTAGTTGTTCATGTAAGCAGTGTTGGTCATCTCTAACCTTCTGGTGAATTGAGGCTCCGTCCAAAGTTCATTACCTCAAATCCCCCACACGCTCAGCCCCCTGCCACGGC
>JBBPUD010000105.1:0-60883 GCA_038094475.1 Phylloporus aff. rhodophaeus | reverse complement strand
TATAGCCATAGTAGACTTTATTGTGTCATTTTGGAATAAGATCTGAAGATTAGAAAAGCCATATTTAGAGACATAGAAGATATTAATAATAATAAAGATTAAAATGGATATTATAATGATTTTAAATAGCTGATTGAGATACATATCTCACAATTATGTAAATTGCATGAGTAATCAAAGCCAGGGCATGGCAACCATCAGAAGCTATAAAATTCTTATGTTATTCACTAATTTATAGATAATAACATGATGCTCAAATAAATGTCCCAATGACATGTCATTTTAAAATGGCTATATCTCAGTACCATGGTAGCCAAATCACATGATCTAAGTAGTGTTAGAATGCCATCTTCCATTCTGCAAGTATTTTGCCTTGTTTGTTCCACATCACTGGCAATTAATGAATTTGTCAAAAATGGCCCAACATTGGGACACTTTTTTGAGCCACTGTATGGCACTATGGCACTATGGCATACTATGAAACACTATGAGTAGACTATGGCACTATGACACTATGATACTATGACAAACTGACAGACTATGACAGACTATGACTACTATGATAGCACTATGACAGTACTGTCCATATAGACCCTCACTATGAGTACTATGGCACTGTCCAGTACTGGACAGTACTGGACAGTCACATTAGGATTTGCTGATGAAGCCGATGGCATTGGCAGGGCTATGTGAAGGAGTAAGCATGATGACGAAGGAAGTAAAAGGTCATAGAACAACGTGGAAGGGAATGAGTCATTACAGTGACGAGAGACATGTCCATGCATGAACAAGGCAAAAAGCAAGGCAAGGAACAAGGAAAAAGAGAGAAAATGTAACATTCAGGGTCAGATTAACAGCCTGTGTCAATAGCATCATTGACTTATGGAGATCTTCCACATCTCCAAAATGGTTATGGCACAAAAGGACTGAGCAACTAAGGTCCATGAGGTTAGCATGGTTAAAATTCTGTTCAAGTTTCAGAAGTTTTTCTTTGATCACAATTGACTTGTTGAGGTCTGAACTATCACCGGAGTGGTTGAAATAAGTATCAAGGACCATACAAAGAGTTGTGATCCTGGTATTCTCCATAATTCGGCTGTCTAGCAAAATCTTCAGCATCTCATTCCTGGTAAAGACTCCAGTAAACAAAGACTCCAGCTGTTCTGATGTCAAAAGCAGGCCAATGTCATCATCAAAAATGCACAGTGTGTTACATGAAGTATACTAAGGCAAAGATGGAGGTTGAACGTTACTTGTTTGATGAAGGATGCTCACAAAGAGGTACGACAACATCGTCAAAGAGTTCTCAAGGAGTTCGCAAGGGGTGACACAAGATATACACTTGTATTGTGTAGATCAAGTATAAAGTACACCGAATGTCTACTCTAAGTATTTATACAGAGACAATGTGCAGCAGAGAATGTCAGAGAACAACATGGAAGAATGGGAATACTAAGCCAGTGCAAGAGAACTGGACTGTGGAGGAAGCTGTTCATCAAGATCAAGGGTCAATTGTGAAACAAATGATAAGGGCAAAGCACATAGCCAAGGGGCTATGTGTATAGATACATTGTGTCAAGACTGATGATGAGCAAGCTATGCTCATAACGTTCTAGACAGATCAAAGGTGCAGCAAGATAAGTAACAAGAGAGGAAAAGAGAAAGACACCTGGATAAAGTAGAGAAATTGTAACACAGTGTGGGTTCCTCTAGCAAAGAAATTGACCGATTGAGGTAGACTGGGTCTTTGAACTGTTCATAATGCTGAAAGAATGCTAGACCTAAACAAACGAGTAATGCAGACTTGTGAGGATGATCATTCATTATGAGTCCTTGGGCTTCTTCTAGCAAGAGAGAACTGCTGATGTCCCTTGCCCTTCCAAGCCCAGTAAAATGACAGAACAAGGTGCTCCAAATATTGGCAAGTACTATGGGATGGTCAGGGTGGTTGTCTGACACACACTTCTTAGCCTTGTCCAGGACAGAGATCAATCAATCAAGATCCTCTGTGTCATTGAATAGACTAAAGCACCTAAGAAGAAAGACACCAAGGCTGACAACTCTCATAGCCCATTCTAGATCACTTTCTTCAGTGAGCTCCACAGCTTTCTCTATGGCAATAATTGATTCATTGATGTTGTCCAAGTGACCATCATGCTGAAAGCGCCTCATCAGTTGAAACGCAAGCGCGTTTAGCATTGCGGGCTCGTCAGCAGGGTGATCCAGAGAATGGGGTGCATCGCCCCCAAACTTGGAAATCATTGATGGACTGGGTTTCGTAGATCCACTTGTGGACCCGCAGGCAGAGCATTCCTGAAGCAACTCCTCTGCAAAGTGGTATTCATAGCTGTCCTTGGAGCAAATGCTCTGGACTTGGGCTGATAAGATCCTTGCTTCTTCTGCGTGGGAGCCATTCCCGTGCTTCAGAAATTGTGAAGCAGTAGCACGGGCCAAATGCAATAAGGTGGCAGATCGATCCGGGTGACCAATCGGACGCAGATCAAGTGCGCTTCGATACAACACGATTGGGACATCAAAGTCAAAAGTGACTCCATCATGGCATGAAATGAATTGCACAGAACCCATGTTGAAGAGCGCGGCAGCACGATGGTGGTGTGTGTGTGAACATGCCCTGAGAGCTCGGTCAAAGCACACAATGGAACATCTCAGATCGTCAGGCTTCTTGTGCTTGCAATATTGTAAAAGAAATTTATGCCCTTCATCCGTAACCTGGAAGATGAGTCTGGATTCAATGGTATGCCGGTCAGAATGGTGTATATACGAACACCAGGTTAAACCTACAGCATGATATTTCTGACTCGAGGCAAGAGTGGGCATGTCTGGTGTGCGGTGGTGCCGCTCTACCGTGACACGGAGCAACGAACAAGGGGTGACTGGCGCTCCTTCCGGAGGGAAAAACCCGATTGCTTTGTTGCACCATAAGTAGATGATGAGTGTAGTAAAATGCATGCTCACATTTTGTCACCTCCTCGTCCTGAAATAGCCCGCCACCGTCAAACACAAAAGTCCGCAGTATTTCTCCATTTCCCAACATTGGCGAAAACTCAAATGAAGCATATACTCTGAGGTGGATGTTTGAAGACGGTTCCGAGGGCCTACCATTCATCGTTTCCATCATGCATGCTGAGAGGGAAGGATTCTCAGTGACTTACAGAAGTATTTCATCGTCCCACTCCAAGTTATGGTCTGACATTAGCACTGGTTTATTTCTTGTTCTCTGTTCAGTGCCCTCGGTCTCGACTGCGACATAGAATCCGGCAGGGATTCTTCCGAGATCGACATCGATGCGATTAGCCTGAATATCTGTATGGAATGAAAGCTCAGTTATAAGTTACTAAAAGAGCTAATGACCCTACACGTACGTGTAATAACAAGTTGCCACGACCCTGCATTATTGTCGCCACAGTCGACGTGGGTTGATTTTGCATGGAGGTGCATGGAACTAGACTGAGGTAGCGTGGAGCTCTGGGATGGCAACTAAATCCTGTGGTCGTGAGGCTGTCATTCCTGGTTTGGAACCTTGCAAAGTATTCTCGCGCGAAAAGATCCTGTAGTCGTGGGCTTGCCGACAGTTTGGTACAAGGCAATCAAGTGATAAGGATGCCGCCTCTATGTCCGCGCGGGACAGTACGTCGAGCCCCAATTAGATGTTTCTGGCCGATACTCCTGGCATGCTCACCGACAATGGAACATGTCGAAGCCACGGACCTACAGTGCGATCATGATCATGATGTCGTCCAACTTGATACACTGACCAGGCGGCAGTGGTAGGACAGTATTGCACTGATAGAACACAAAGAAAAGGAGTAGTAAGTGGACGAGCAGAGCCGTGCAAAGGCTAGCTGTCCAGACGTCCAAGTGTCGACAAAATGATCGATAAGCCAAACATTTGAAACGATGTCACTAGACCGTCCAATGGCTTTCTTCTTCGCACGACTCGAAGTTACCGAACTCACCATGAGTATTCAATTCAGATTTTCATGACCTCCAGCAGTCTTCCACTTATCAAATAATAGAATTGGCCATCTGCTGAATTTGATACAAAGCATTGGAAAATGCAACAGTGATTCGAAGGAAGCAACAAGGGCACAAAGAGGGAAAAGCAGAGCATCAGGTACTACATATCACGTCAAGTTGCGTTGGTGGCAGCAATGCACTCCTGCCACCCAAGCCACAGCTCACAAGCAAAGAATGAACAGATGAGTTGACTAGCCCTACCTAGATTTCTAATGTGCCAACCTACGGATGTGTTGCAGCACCTGATCTTTTCTCCGACAGCACATTGCACTTCATCGAACGTGAGACAGCCTACAAAAATCATCATCACAGATAGTGAGCGAAGGTGCGCATTGCCCAACAGGACAAGACTCACACACACAAAGTTTTAGGGAAGGGTACTCGATGGGGCAGGTGCCCACTGCGCGTACTTCTGAAAGCATCCTCAGCATCCCAGCAGCAGTTGTGACCAACGCTACTGCGAGAAGCTTGGACGAGTGATTCAACATGGTTCGTACTATCTAGAGGTTGAACCATGGTTTTATACACAACAGCTTTCTGCACGACCATTCGGCGCTTTCATCAGGAAGTAACTAGGAACTTGTACTAAGTGTGAATAAGACTTGGCCCAGACCCAAGATGTTCGGCCCCGTTGTTCCCTATCTTTGCATTCACGATGTCACATCCGGCGCGCTTTCATCCGACTTGGGAACACGAATTTACCCCTGGCAGTTATCTTTCTCGGCACATGACACGGACCCGCAATTTGACAGCAAACATGGTACCCCTTTTTGCCACGTCTGAAATTATGATTCCGTCTCGTCATACGGTTCCTCGTCGGGTTTCAAGTAGTCGATCCCTGATTCAGGGACCAGAGATATCCGATCCGGCTGTTTGAAACACGAATTCGTAGCCCGCGCAGTCCTCTGTCAGCTCGCTGTGCTGCGCAGTGAAATTTCGATATGATCTGCGATTTCAAAGCCGCAACAAGGTTTGAGGTAACCCTTTTTGCCTCGAGTGTTGAACTAATTATAGTTTTATGCTTATATAGCGCCGGCATAGACCCTCAGATCAATCGAAAGGGGATCCAGAACATGGCCCAGGCTGGGGTGGGTCCACTCCAGGAGACCCTCACTGAGACCGTGTTTTGGAAATTTGATATGGCTCATGGACCCACTCTTACTGCGGCAGCTCTTTCATGTTTCGGTGCTGTCACGGTTCAAGTCACAGGAATCTGACCATGGCATTGATCCGGACTAGGGGTGAGCGTGATCCATTCCATCAATGACAAAAATTTTAGGGCCATTCGGATCCGAGTCAGAGAACGTGGAGCGAGGAGTACTCCTTAATTGCTAAGGGGTGCCCCTAAACCAGTGCATTTCGATCAGGAGTCTCGAGTGTAGTGACTCATGCCTGCAGAATTGCAGGGATTCCATGATTATGGTTGTGACGCACGTAAGTCGTGACGTGTTCATAACTTTCCTGCATGATACTGATGGCGGTTTGGGTCGCTTGTCGCTAAATTGCAGACCTGAACTGCGCGGATTCTTGTTCAGTTCAGCATTATCAGTAAACGCCACATGATGCATACCGATCTCTGATTCACTGCAGGCACTCGCGAAGTTGGCGAGTCACTTTCACCTCAGGGGGGACGATCACAGACTGAGTAAATCACCATGCATCGGATACCCATGCCCGATGATCCAGGCAGGCCCACTGTGGCAGAATGACTTAATAATTAACTCCATCGAACATAATAAGTTTATCAATTATCACAGTCGTGGCTTGTCAAAGCAAGGATGACTCGCGTAACTAATACAAGCAACAAGTACTTTAAGTTGTCCATCTAGAAAAAGGAAGAGTGAAAACTAGAGGAGGTAAAGGAGGGAGGGAGTAGGGTATGTACATGTCCGGTCACCAAAGCGTCATGGCTCCACCCAAGAAGACAGCACAGAGTACAAGGATACCTTCAAAACCGAACATGCGCGAGTCTGACTGCCTGCTGAAAAGGAGGCTACGTGCGCCGCTCATGGGTGGCCCGAGTGTGGCAGCAAAGCTTGACGTCGGGCTGGGTGAGCCTGAAATCGTCACTGTCGGTGCGGATGAATCCGGACCAGGATTCTGCGCCGATGACGAGTTGGTAACGCTGAACCGGGAAGAGACAGAGTAGATGACACCAGATGTCGAGTTGAGACATATGATAAAGTAGTCGTCGCCCTCTGGCACGTTGTTAAGGAGGACATTGAGCGTCTTGGACGTTGCAGGCACTGGGTTTGGTCAATATCAATCTCGCGCACTAAGAGGATAGACTTGCCATTTTGAGCGACGAGATAGAGACCGTCTTGACTGAGCCTGGTGATCTCAAGGTCGAAGCTACCTATTCCGTCATCCAGACCCTTTATCCATTTGAAAGGGTAGGGTGAGCCATTAGCCCACGATGTAGACGAGCCGGGTTGATTGACAATAAAATCTAGTACGGAATCCATCTCAGTATTCCAAATCCACAGGCAGGAAATGCTCACAGGCATGTACCGACGAGAGCACGAGTGTCAGGAAGAGAAGGGATCGACAAGCGTTCCAATTAGGTCCTGCCATCACGATTTACAAGAGGACTTGGCGTTAACCTGCCAAGCAATTAAAAATTATATCAGAACAGAAGACCGCACTAATAGAATGAGTTCAGCAGGTGGGCGTGGAGGAAAGTCTGAAGATGGTGTTCGGCTTGGGAGGCGGTGTCTCGTGTCCGTAAAGCTATGCACTACCACGTTTAGCTTTAGGGACCCCAGAACACTCTGTTCAGCCAAGTGGGACCCTAAGCACTGCCTTCTTGTCTGCAATTTTGTAACAAAATGGCCACCGCGAGGCTTGTGAGGACGTTCTCTCGTCCTTTGCTCAGAACGTTCACCACCGCCTCCTCATCCAACACCGCTAGACCGTTTGTTCCCCCCGCGTCGCTCGAAGACACGAACAGCCCAGACGATGACCTGCTCCCCGAGTTCCTGCCCCAACGCGCTCGCCAACGACCACCCACCCCGACTTTCTACACCACACGGTCCGATTACTACGAGGTCATTGGCAGCCTGCAAGATGCCATCAACTCGACGCGAGCAACTCTCAAATCCCTCCACCTCCACCCGCTCCCAAAATTTGCCCTCGACGCGCTACCTCTGCCGCACCCAGCCTGGGCAGACAGGGCAGACATGAGCACGCAGCTCAACGTCACACTCAGCGCGGGCATGTACAGGCAGCTCGTTCTCGCGCTCAAAGAGCTCGAGCTCTACCACCGCATCGCCAAGTCGGCAGGCATCCCTGAACTCGAAACCTCCCTCGGTGACCTGATTAGCTCGTTTGAGAGCACGAAACTAGTCGAGGCGCGCGAGCGGCGTCTCCAGAAGCAGGCCATGATGGGCAAGCGTGCCACCCTGGACACATACGGTCGTAGCTACACCGTCGGGAGGCGAAAAACGAGCACGGCGCGCGTGTGGATGATCAAGGCGCAGGATGCTGCTCAGGGGTTGGATGTGGAGGGGAAGGAGGAGGCGTCGACGATGTTGCTCGCGCCCGAAGCCAAGGTGCCTTCACCATCGACGACGTCCATCTTGGTCAACGCTGCCCCGATCGCGCACTATTTCCCGCTACCTGCCGATCGCGAGGCTGTTCTCCGTCCACTTAGACTCACGGGCCTTTTGGGTGCTTACAACGTCTTTGCGCTCGTCCGTGGCGGTGGCACGTCTGGCCAAAGCGGTGCACTTGCCTTGGCTATATCTAGGGCGTGTGTGTCTCATGCGCCTGAGGTAGAGCCCATTTTGAGAAAAGGTACCGTTTCTTTTCTTAGCAATTCATTTACTCCTTGCTGAATGCCGTTGACCGCAGCCAATTTGATGAAAAGAGACCCGCGGATGGTTGAACGAAAAAAGACGGGCCTGGCCAAGGCACGGAAAGCAGTACGTGTTTCACCCAGCAATCCCTTTAGTGATGTTTATTCCGCACTGTCGACAGTACACCTGGGTCAAGCGTTGACTTGTTTATCACACCATACATATCATACCCACTTACAACTGCATCCTGTCCTTGTCTTTCTAATGGGAATTCCGACGTCTGCTCGAATATTCTTTTGTTATGTTGGAACTGAGATGGAACTCGATTCCTAGTGTTCCTGTTAGTGAAACGAGAAATGATTCTGGTTCTGAGTAACAAGGCAGAAACACAACTATGCAAGGTCTATTCGTGCAAATGCACGAACCTGTCTAATACAGGCATCAACCGCATCCACCTCTCCCTAACATTGAAAATCATCGCATGGTCCAGCTCCGAGTACCACAACACATCCAAGTCCGAACGCCCCCAGCGCCGTCGCCAACGCCAACGCTGAGACGATCCCCCATCTTCCCCGTCCTGTTCCCCCTCGCCCCGTGTCAAATACCGCCACACCGCCTCCGAATTCACCACCTGATCCTGCCCACTCAGCGCCACCGCAACCACCCTCCCCTCCAGCTCCTCTCTCCATAGCACATTCTCCGTCCAAAAAAAATGCCGGCCAAGCGCACGCGCCACATCCGGATCACGACTCGCAAAGTACCACAACAACCACTCATTCGCCCCACGCGGCACGCGGTACACAAAGTTGAACGCCACATCGGGCAGGTGGAGCAAGATCGGGATCGGGTCGATGAGGAGCACCGCGACGAGTCGTGTACCGAGCGCGCTGCGAAGCATCTGCGCGGTCAGGACGGTCCCGTACGAGTGTGCGGCGACGACGACGCGTGCGAGGGCGTGCGTGTCGAGGACGTGGGCGAGCGCGGCGAGGGTGAAGGCGCGCGGGCGTGGGGGCGAGGTGATCCGGGCGCTGATGAAGAGAAATTCGGGGACGAGGATGCCGGTGTCGGGGTGTTGCGATGCGAGATCGGTGAGGAAGCCCGAGTAGGGGTATAATCCGATCTGTAGAGGTGTTGCCAGTCAGGATCGAGGGAAGAGACGGAACGACGTACCCCGATACCGTGGAGGAACAGTACGGGATGTCGCTCACGCGAGCGGTGGGGCCGATACCAATACGAGAAGCCTTTGATATTGGAAGAGCGCGAAAAGAGTGTGAGCGGTCGAGGAGGGAATGACTGGAACAACCGCCTGTCAGTGTAATGACGAAATCCATGCCAATACAGTATGAGACTCGTCACGACATCGACGATGCCAACAATCTAAGAAAAGAGAACCGTTCGGCCCGTATGTCATTTTGATATGCACAACTCACGCAATACCACACCAACGGCCGATGCGTCATGCAAACCGGATCTAGCGTCAGTCTCATACTAGGGGTATCCTGATTGTATCCGTCCGGCAGTCGTCCGAGGACTTTTTCCACGGTTGCCATGTATTCGGCGAGCTCGTCCTCCCACTCTTCCTGGCGCTCGTTCATAGATGAGGAGAATAGCGCCCATAAGAGCCATTCAAGAATGTTGCGCTTGTAGAAATCCCTCGATCGGAAGAACCATCCGGACGGGTAGTCAGCGGATCCAAGAAAATCGGAGCATTTCCGAAAGAGCGCACGGCGCTCTTCACGGGACAGCGTGGGGTGATGAGCCACCTTGAATAACCAACAAAATAGTGGCGTCAGTGGCCAAAACATCAAAAAGAAAGGGTTCTGCGTGCCTTTTGGAGATGGTATCTTCTTGGGAGATAGACGCACACAAAGAAAGCGATCTCTAGAGACGCGTAAATCAACAAGGGAGAGTAGATAGGCATCCAATCCGGGTTACGGAGAGCGGGTATGAGCAGCGTCCAGGCTACATGGAGCACACTGAGTGGAGTAATGAGCTGCAATGTTGTGATGACAATCCTGATGAATATGTATTCTGGTATGGATTTCCCAATCATCATCTTGAAGAAAACAGAGCTCAAACTACCGCTGGTCTTGTCCAACGGTCGACAAGAAACGAGGAAATGTCCAACAGGGGAACACCGCATGGGTGGATGTCGGTGGCAGTGCGGGACCATAAAACTATATTTGGTGGTACAAAATGGTAATTTAGCCCAAAGAACCCAAGTACCATGGAATAACTAAGAGAAACACCGGGAGAGAAAATGAGGAAGGACCAAGCCCAGACCATGGCGAGAACGTCCAAATGACACAGCATCATAACCTCGCGTTTAAACGTCCAGAGTTTGACCAGTGCGCAAACCTTGAGAATAGGCCCTAACCTTTTCATGTGCTTTCATAAACACATCTTCCCATAGCCGCCTCGAAATCTCGGAATCCAAACGATCTGCCATCGCGGTCGTGTCCCAGTAACACGACGACACATTGGCATGCTGCCGCATGATCCCCCCAAAGAAACTCGCTAGTGCATCCACTGACTCGGGTTGAATGAACGAGTCCACCACGTTCACGGAAAACGGAACGCATGAGGCAAGCTTGGAGGTCCGGGTCGTGTCGAAGATCCGAGGGATGTCCGCGTGCCCACGCGTGTCGATGGCGAGGCAAAAGTGGCGTAGAGCTTGGAGCCTCTCCAAGACTTGGAGGAGGCCGGTGGGGGTAACACCACCCTCGTTCCCCCAACCCCACTCCTCATTAATGAGGAGACGCTCTAGATGAGGCCACGCAGATGCCAATTCGAGAATGTCGTTATCCGTCAGGTTTACGGTCCAGGCAGTGTTGATGTCAATCCGACGGAGCTGGCCAAAGGACATGCAAGGTCGGATATCCTCGAGGGTAAGCTGGTATCGTTCTGAGTCGTGATTGGTGAAACTCGATGAGCGTGTCTGAACCAACTTTATGCTGACAAGGGAGTTGTTGGTGCAGACTTTCTGGAGAGCAGTCAAATATGATTTGAGAGTATACTTGGAAGGGCAGCTGTCGATGTAGAGAGTGAAAGATTTGAGTGATGGCAGTTGGATGTAGGGGAGCAATCTCGAGATTGGCTCCAATGACGGGCAAGATATCTCCAAGTCACGGAGCCTCGGGAAAAGAAGTGTAGAGCGGGAGGAGAGAATCTGTTCTGCGGTTGTCCCGTTCAGTGCAAACGACAGGTTAGTTAGGGAAGGCGTGCGGGATAGATGAAGAAGGGAGTCAACGTCCAGGTTGATGTATGGACAATACAGGACTTGTAGGTTCGTCCAACGGCGTACCAGTGTGGAAATGGCTTCATCCGAGGCAGCCTGAGGACGGCGCATGCGTATCCAAATTCTCCTCATGTTTGGGCAAAGATCTGCAAGTGACAGAGGGAAACTGTGAAATGGGGGCACATCGCCGAATACCAGATTGATTTCGAGGGAGGTAAGTGGTGGGACCGCCAGGTGGTGCATTAGGGGAAAGGTTTCTCTCATGAATTCCCAACGTAAAATCCGCAGGTTCGGAAACATTGGTTCAGGGGTAGGAGGGTTCAAAAGTACCTTGACCGACTCCCAGTTGAGATCCCTCGTGAAGTCCAGAACAGAACGGACACGGCGTGTGTAGCTTCGAAGGATGCCCCACTCTGCCTGGACGAGTGGTCTTGTGAACGAGTACCACTTCAAGTAATTTGAACACCAGTCTGACAAGCACTATAAAAAGACCTTACCGTGGACGCTGGGTATATCTGATGCGAGACCTCTGGAAGACACCGCGCAAGAGGGGATAGGTTAGCTAGCTCCGTCCAAAGGACATCTAGCGCTGGCTCTTTGAATGTACGACATGTCCTGGCTAGTGCAGCGAGATCAGCTGTAGCGCGGGATGCGACAGAGCCTTGTCTGCTTGTAGTTGATGGGTAGCACTGGCCAAAGACATTCAGCAAGATTTCTTCGAGACAAAGTGCGGGGTGCATTGGGACAATGAACCCGTTGACTGTCACAAGACCGTTATAAGCGAGTCTCGGAACATGCCATTTGACCCTCAATGAATTTCCCGAGCGGAACTTTGGACTCTAATCACGTGAGTGTATTAGTAGTATGACGATGACTAAGCACTTAAACCAAGTCACCTGCGTAAGCCAGCTCAGCCAAGCACGGCCGACGATCGCTGCCCAGGAGACCAGCTACAGTAAACCAGAACACGAGGGCCACACGATGGACGCTCTGGGACTACCAGTGCCTCACGAGCAGCGCGGGTAAAGATCGATCCTGCGATCACACAGGTCCAGCCCGAGGATGCTTGCGAAATAGTCGAGATGGTAAATATCGGCGAGTTTGATTCGATCGGATGACACTGAGATGTTATCGAAGTACGTGCATCGCATTGCGCAATCAGGCTGACGATACGCACGTACAGATCTTTTCGTTACGATGGAGAGAGATAGCAGATACTTGGGGCCGCCTTGGAGCGTCACACTAGGCGTCAAAGGCGTCGACGACTGATGGGTGAGTCTCGTGTCCTACCTTTTGGATTTCTATGATCTTCAGAATGTAGTATCGTAGTCCATCGCGGTCATCAGAGAAACTAATGATTGTGATGGACTATCATTCACTCGCTCTCAGTGGGAATCAAAACCACCCAACCAGAGTTGTAGTAGCACAATTCATGAATCGATCGAACCTTTTATAAAGTAATTTACATCCTGACTCAACGATAGAGTGATTTGGTAGCCTCTTTTTGGCTGCCTGCATTGAAAAGAGATGCGACAACTACTACCTTGGGTGTCGTGGACAAGGTTGCGCATGTAAAGGTGGATTGACTTTTAAATTTCTCGGAAATGATTGGTCCAGTACCTACGCCAACGCCCGAATTTTCTTCCGCATTTCTTCTGTCCGTCCACTGCCACGCCCTTCTGCTCGTCCAAACACAACCACCTTGCCTGATTCCCCGGCCCGGCCCGTTCTTCCGGCGCGATGTAAGAAGTCGATCATGTTCCGAGGTTCATCCACGATGAAAACATGCTTGATATCTGGGGAAAAGTCGAGGCCACGTGAAAGGAGAGACGTCGTTACGAGAACATGAGGAGTGATTGCAGGATTCGACAGGCCAGCTTTCAAAACAGGCGGATTGGACAATTGAGAACCCGACGTTGAGGACGAGAGAACGCTCGACTTCAAGAAACCATCCAAGTGGTGGTTATTCCCCTTTTTTCGTGTATCTGCGTCACCCGTTAATGCCACGCAGGCAACACCGCGCGTACGAAGGAATGCCGTGAGCTGCTCCACTTTGCTCTTCTTGTTACAGAACACGATGATCTTGGAGAGCTTAACTGGACTGCCAGTGGGGAGAGCGCTTTTTGCGTGCGTAACTGCATCTTCGGCCCATACACGCCGAATACGGCGTTCGATATCCGCATCTTTGTTACCGCCTGTCCATTTGGCATGTTCTGTTCGCAGAGCGCTTGGCAAGTGATGTAAATTTGGGGACGCAAGACGGATTAGCGTGGGGTGGTAAGTGGATAAATAGTGACTGAGATAATTAGGGATGGTAGCCGTAGTGAGCAGGAGATGGAAAGGGTATGATATTGGCTGTGGTGAATCCGGGGTCGGCCGTGTCTCCTTGGGGATCACAGTGGGAACGGGGTGGACGGACATGTGCTGCCCCTTCGCTGCGGCGATGTCAGCTAACAGCTGTCGAGTTGCCACCTCAAAGTCAGGATCTACACGTTCAAAATTCAGTGAAACAGATGAGAAAAAGAAATAACGGAAATACCGAAAAGAACATCTGCTTCATCAACAATGACCCATTCCACCTTTTCTAGACCCATTTCGGGCTCATCTACCCAAAACTTTCTCCCGGAAGAGGCGAGTTTGTCAGGATCTTCCTTCTTCGACCCAACTTTTAGCGCACGTTCACGGGCCCTTTGCTCCCAGTTCCAACCCTTGCCTCTCTCCAGTTCCAAGAGCTTCATGGGGGTACCAATAAGCACATCGACTTCATGGAACGAACGTCCGGTGCTACCAATCATCACATCGCCCACACCGCTGTTATCAAACACAACATCCATATTCGCCTTCATTTTTGAAGCATTTTCATTGTTTTTGGTGGTGCTTTGCCTGTTTGCCCGAGAAGCGCACAATACGCGAAGTTTGATGATGTGTGAAAGCCTCTTCGCGAAGCTTGCTAGTTGCCGTGACAACTCGTGCGTTGGCGCTAGTATGAGAGCACGAGGGTTAAGCGACCGCGGTGATGATTGGCCAGAATGTTCGAGTTCGGTACATTTCAAATCCTGAAGGAGCGGTAAAAGGTACGCCAGAGACTTGCCGGATCCTGTCTCACTTGCGAGGAGATACTCTCTCCGTTTCGACTCCGCATCAGGCTCTTTCATCAGATGTTGCAAAGAGAGCGATTGGATCGCAGTTGGGATGGCATCTTGACCTAAAGTCTCTTTGACGCTCTGAAGTAGACCAGGAAGCAATGGAGGTGAAGTGAAATCGAGTTTAAGATGGGGAACGGTGTCTGGTGCAAGAGACGACAGTGCTGCGGGTGCGACGTGTAGAGACCCGAGCTTCTCAGCTCTACCCTTTGGCTCCAGCGACTTTGCAAGACGACTTCTGGACGGTGGAGCGACTTGGAATTCCGAAAATTAAACAAGAATGCGTGTTGTGGAATTGGTCAAAGGTACTCACCGGTTCTCACATTGTTCTTCCTTGATATCCTCCTGCCACTGATAGACAACACGGATGATGAAGTATGGATACAGCGTGTTGCAGGAGAAAAAAATTCTGTCCGAAGTAAGGCAGGGGTCGTCATGCAAGGTAATTGGCTTGGAGCAAACTTATTGGCTCCGCGAATTTCGAGTCTACACATTCCTAATTGAGATTGTTCTTGAAGTAAATGTCTTGGCGAGGTCTCTCCACAGAAATTACTACTCTCACCAAGTCAGAACTTCGTGTTCGGATGGCCTTCGTTCTAACTCAGAAAGTTTGTTGGCCATAGCGGCCCTGGACTGTCGTGCACTAATTTGTTATTAGCCGTGACGTGCCGGGCAGCAGGCTCACCGAGTCACCGGTCACACGAGTGCACCATGTTGGTTCAATTTTTCAATAATCACCCCGCAGACAATACTTATGTTCTTCAATAGCGTGTCCTAAAGCTCTGGTAATACGTATTTTCTTGGGAAGGTACGCGTTCATGTCACTATCTACTTTCCCAACCTCAAACAGTCTCCGCCTCTCGCCAACTCACCCACAGTCAGGGTGGGCCATGGTCGCAGACAAGATCAAACCAGGTTACCGAGCACTTTGGCAGGCGGCTAGACCGTTCTCCGGGTCACTGGCAGCAAAGCTAAGTTATGGAGGGATCAGGCGACCATGAATGTCAAGTCCTGTACCCCTCATGCTTATCGGTCATAACCTGTGACAGCGCACTCCAGCGACATGCCAGCAATCCTCCTGTTTTCAACGACTCTGTACAACAGCCTGCCGTCGCGCTTATGGTGGTGGAACTTCAAACCAGTGTACACTGGAAGAGGTGTTGGCCTCAAGGTAAGTGAGACAATTTCGCATGCGGCACCCACGTTTCTGTTTGATGCACGAGCAGAACTTGAAGTGGCCCTTGAAATTGTACCCCTGTCCTCTCCCACGACATGGGCGGAAAAACATGGCATACTTGTTCGAAACAAGTTTCATAAACCCAAGGTCAGGGCAACCAACTTGCCATCGTTTGCTTCAAGGACAATAACACGCCGTTTGTACCCTCGCTTCCCTTGTCCCCGATTAAATATTCAAGGTAGCAAACGATGTACACTGCCCCATTCGGTTAGGTACATCCTCGCCTGTTGCGCCGTTTGAGGTTGCAGCCTGTTGTTCAAGAGTCCATGACGGACCGAAAAAAAATAAGCATCGCCTACTAATGAACGTCTTTTGTGAAACGTCTGGGCGCTCTCACTACCATAACGACACAATTTTTTCCCGAACCCGGATCAGAAAGTTGCGAAGTTGCAGCGAAATTACCAGACCAATTCAATTGCGGCGTTGGTTACTCCATAAGCTTCCGATTTCCCGGGACGTCTATGCCACCATTTGGGGCGCACATGCTGGGGCTGGACGTATCGGTGGTATGGACTTTCGTTAGGCATTACTATTGGTACAAGCTGATGTCCAGCTACTGTTCCCACCTGGACCGTTTTGTCTGCCCTTGAGAGTCCTAGGTACAATTCCTAGGTACGGTTTGTAGTAAAGAAGGATATACATAAGCGAATGTCGTTATCATTCTTTTATCCTAACGCCGCGCTTCTATTAGTACACAAATCCCCGTCAAGCGATCAAGGGCATCAGCAGATAATCGGGCAACCAACTGGCGTGATCATCAGAACCCAGCCTTCGACATGTTCGGGGTTTGTGCAGCCTATACGGGATTTTGCGCCCGTCCCACTACGATGCAAATGTAAAGTCCTTCAACGAACGAGGGACTCTGAGAGGGCCACCTCAGTTCTCATTACCTGAGAGGAAGCACTCCTCATCGATAAGGCCGTCCAGAGTCCCCGTCTCGCGCCTCTCTGGCAGATCCTCACTAGTTCCTTTATGTACTAGCAGTACTTTGCAGCCCGGCGCGTTCGCCGTGTGCATAGGTGGAATGATCAAGACAACGTGATCACGTACCCTCGTCCTTCTCGGTCCCAAGACTTCCCAAAAATGTTCACATTACCTTGTTTTCATCCGGGGATATTGATCGTGTGCTGGAGGGAAAAAGAACGATCCGAGGGAGAATCGAGGAACTTGTGTGACAAACAGCACCCAGACACTGGATTTCTCTCGGCGACACGCTTACAAATAGACGCTCGTCCGAACTGGACGCAGCGAATCCACCCCATATCCTCTCCGTGCTTTGATCCAGGCGAATCAACGGCCAACACAGGCAAGGCTAGGGATGACAGGAAGACAGCGGCAAGTGGGGGGGTCACACTCTGGACAACAAACGACCCTTCAGTACCATGGACGCACAAAAAAAGAACGCATGGATTCCACGACTATCATGGAGCCGCAGTCCCCATCAGGGCGCTGAATGCGTGTTATGACGAAAAAGGCAAATTCTACCCCTTTTTGAAAGAGTCGAGATCCGACCACTCGGGTCTTCGTTCCCCCACTCGTCAACAGCCATCCGGTGCGGTGGTGCACGCTGCACCGCCAGAACGGAACCAAATCCGGCTGGATCATTGTATTGTGGCGATAGCGATCAAGCGCATGCGTGGTGATTGCTGATGTGGAGCCCGTCCAATGGTCCATGGAACTAAAACGAGGATACCGTCCCTGCTGTTGGAGTTCTTGTCTGTCGAAAATGGTTTCCCTTCGAGAGCGATCAGTGCTGGAACTCGTCGAATGTTGCGTAGTCCTGTGTTGACAATGTCGGAAAAAATTTGTTTGTTATTCATTTCCGTGAGCCGTCAACGTCGGTGGTGAAATAACATGCCTGACCTCTCTTCGCCTCGACCCAAGCCCGGACAGCGGACAGTGGGTGATGAATTAACGGCACCAAACATCTTGACACTAACAAATTTTTCCCTTAGTCGGTTGGAGATCTGAACGGGAATGTGCGTTTAATCCAGGTTCCAAGGGTGACAGACCATTAACGGAGAGACCCATCGCGCCTAGCGTTCAATCTTGATAGACCGCAAGGAAGTCTTGAGGTGACCACAGAAAAACAAATCCGCAAAACCACGGAGAAGGAAATTACAATGGCTAGAGGTACTGACGCCATGCCTCCTTACTTTCGGTTACTCCCATACACATCTGTCGTCACAATGAAGATGTCAGCTGCTTCTAGAGATGAATCGGTGGCAGCCCGCAGAGCGAGAGACCCTTCTGACCTTTCCGCCCTTGGAAATTCACGACTCGGAGATGAAAGTGACGGTGAGGTCGTTCACCTAGTCGGATGGACTGAGAAACGTCAGTAGGTAATCCCACAGCAATAAGCTTGCCTCAGGGCATCAAACTACGGGTCGTGGAAGAAAAAGAAGACATTCATTGGGTGGCGCACTTTATACAGACGTCAGTGCCCATCAAAGAGAAGGGGAGGCAGCAAGGGGCCGCGGGGGGAATGTGATGGGTGCATAATGAAGGCATCCCTGGGTACCGTGAGGGCGGCGGGCATCGTTCCAGGCATGGTGCGAAAAACCCTACATGGTGCCCGTGAGCTGAACAAACAGCGCACGGTGATCTTCGCAGACCGCCGCCAACGAACATCACAGTGACGGACCCAGTAAGCCCGGCTGCAGTCATCGGTCACATGCATGATCACCAATTTTGATCTCCTACACAGCCTATTGGTATGGTTAGCAACATGCTCTCACCAGAATGTCCCTGGTCTGGCCGACACTCGTTCCAGCTGCCCAAATCCGGATGCAGCTTGATGGTTTGAACCTTGTTGAACAGCACCCTGTCGAGACCTAAAAACTTTCTCCGCATGGCGTGCATCATGCAGTTCTATGCGGCCTGCCGATTAAATTACGTTTATTGGGATGACCATAGCTATGTATAAGATGGTATGTCGTGAAAGGGTTCCGGCCATATTACCCAAATGCGTCCCAGGGTAGGGGACCCTGAAATGTTTTCTTGGGATCGTCTGGGCACCATTCCAGCAATCCACGCAGTTCCGGCGCGGATGCGTGGTAGGAATGAAATCGTATAAATGGATTCCTACCTCGCCGTTTCGAGAGAAGGAAGCCGTGGCAGCCGTATACATCAACAGCATACGGCAAGTAGCCATTTTGGAGCTTATGGGATCGTGATATTGTCAGAATTAGTGTGAAGTTCTAGGATAGTTGAGGTTCAACCCTTACCTCGCCTTCGCGAGCCTTGATGGCTTCATCATTTGCGGCAACAGGTTCAAGTCCAATATACTCAAACGAGTGAGGGGGAAACCTAATTGCCGCTCGATGTAGTTCTTCGAACCGTCGCCGCTTCATCTCGTATCCAACTACAGTGATCTGGGAGGGGTATCTTCCAGTGACTTCGTGAAACCGTGCGATGGAAAACAATATGTTTTGATACGAATCAAGGGCATATGTTTCCGTCGTGGCCCGAAAAAATGGGGTGTTGACACCGGGGGTCGCAGCGGTACGAAATAGATCCATACTCTGCGCCAGTCTCATGTACGACTCCGCTTCAGTCGTTGTTGATTGAAGCCTAGTCTGACCACTGCGGAATAAGATAACCAAAATGTGAACATGTGATCGAAAGTAAACGTGCCACACGAGCCCCTTACCCACTGAAAACCAACAAAGAATTTTTGTCTTCTGACGCAAGCAGCACCCTGATCATGGTTTCAAATGTCAGTTCTTATCGCTCAAAGTTTAAGCTCGATGCCATCAGGAACACGTAGCCAACAAATGTAACCTAACTTACCCATGTTTGATGTGATTGACAAACGCAGCCACCCTACCACCACCTCGTTGGTAGTCTTCTAGCGTCCACAGTTCCTCATCAAGGACGTCATCCGATTTAGAACCCAACCATATTGCATGTCCAGGCACCACAATGAGGTGGGACAGCCGCTCCAACGTCTCGTCGCGCCGTATCGTGGCAAGAATGCTGCCTGGTGGACCATAACCCACGAAGCCCATACTCGATGCATACGGATGTGTCGACGAGGAAAAGATGAAAGCAAGATTATAGACAAAGGACACAAAGCAGAACGTCGTCAAGAGCAGCACAGCCAGGTTGGTGAGTCTTGAGCGCCTGCTGAGGGATTGGAGAGCGGCACGGTAGTCGAACGAGCGTGAGCGACCGTTCTTGGCATTATAATGGAGAGCGCCACGTCGGGACGTCGAGCCAGAGCTCAGGGCTGGTGTTGGTAGCATCGCTCAGTAACGGTGGACATGAAGTTCAAGTCAAACAAGACACCCGAAAGAGGAAGGATGCCGGTATCGGCTCGCGGGAGAAGGGAACAAGTCCGCTCGTATTTCCTCTCAACAGGTCCCAGCTCTGTCGAGCCATCGACCCACCTCCAAATGGTTGCTTTTTAGTGTACACTTATCTCCGACTGGCCCGTCCAACCCCGCCCGGATCATAATAGCACACGCGACAAGGCGGTTGGAGTCAAATCATCCACTTATGCCTCCGATGAATAGTAGTCCCAATTATAAAAGGACTTTCGGAGTATTGAGAGGAGCTGGGCAGGCCCCGGTCCCCGGGATACTATTCCTCTTGTCTTCCAAGCCTTGTTTCCTTCCTACCTCTGCCAGCTCGGCTCATGAATTCACTAGTACACATTCAGACACGTGGAATCACATAGGCAAGTGATTACTAGCAACGTCTTCTTCATAAGACGATAACATGATGAAAATATCTTATTCTGACATGTCGACATACACCCATGGATATCAAGCAGTCTCTGTATTATACAACAGACAAGAAAACGAAGCGCAAGGTAAACAAAGTATTTTAGGGTATTTAAGCAGGATCTACCACACGGTGCCCGATGTGTGTGTCATTCCACTGAAGGGCGTCGATGGCACATTCCGAATACGTCGCTCGATACCTCTGGTCATCTGCCATGCGATCAGCCCATCACACCGTGCGAGTGCAAACGACAGAATCACTGCGTACCAAGCCTTGGTAGCGCATCGAATGTGTCGTTCTCTAGAGGCACCGCGGACCAGTGCTGGCTGGGGAGAGCGCTTCCGCTCGCCCTGGAAGGCTTGTCGCCTGAAGAAGGTGAGTCAAACATGCGTGGACTGAACAATGCCAGCCCTTACAATTTCGCCCGTGATAATCACCATCGAGAGAATCAACGAATGCGAGGTGAAGCTGGCTGCCAAAGTGACCCTCCCGTAGCGCACGTCTCGCGCTTCCATATACCTGATATGGACCAGCGGTTCTGACACGACCTCGGCCGTGGGCAGGTGACGAATCAAAGACATCTGACGAGCCAAGTGGATCAGGAACGCGTTTCGAAAAAGAAAATCGCGGACAAGAACTGGGGTCGGACTCACACTGGTGGTGCTCCTCAGTCAAATTGTGTTTGTAATTATGGATCGATCCGGGAAACGAGGGGACAAAGTCTTGTGGTGCATATCTTTGACGTTGAAAATGGACATGTTCCTTTGAAATTACGTCTTGCACTTGTTGAGCTGGCGACGGGGCATAGTATACTGATTCTCCAGAAGAATGGAACGGATGCTGGGCTTCTACGCCATGAGCCGCAAATGAGGTTGAGTCATCTACAGCGGAAATTGGTGATGGGATGGCAGGATCGTTGGAAGAATGTGAGTGATCAGGAGAAACGGATGTGTTACTATAACTTGGGTATACGATAAATGGATCGAGAAGATCGCCCGGAAAGAGTGTCGAGAAGGCGCTTTGAGAAGGGACGGAGCCTGGAGATCCTGTGTCACTCGCTGAGCCCGAACAGAAGCGGTCTGATGAAGAATGCGCCGATAATGCGTCCGAGTTGGCACAGGATGGTGCAGCAGCCCAGTGGCAGTCCCCTTCGGCCTGTTGATCGATTGCCAAATGATCCGCGGGAATGTATGGCTTCGGAGACGGCGAAGAAGAAGGGCGAGGAGGTGAAGGGATTGGCAACGGTACCGGATCTTCAGAATCCGAGGTTCGCTCAACAGTCGTGGCTGATAATGTCGGCACCATACCCGTTACGGACGACCTAGAAGCCCGGGCGACAAACACACATTCTTTCCCACGTGCCGCGCACTTGCTGCATGGCCGCTGCAAATCACATTTCACCTTGGAATCGGCGCAGGACCGGCAAGACCGTCGCCTCGTGCGGTTGGCATGGGACCTAGAATCATAGGTGAGATCGAGTTGGCGGAACGGGGCGAACATGGAAGAGAAGAGATAACCGGGAAAAGAAGACAAGGACACCTACGAATCACCGCATGTTTTCTTATGTCTTGTCAACAAATCGCTGCGCGTGAACTGCGCATCACAGGTCTGTAAGGGTTCAGCCATTAGCAGGTCGAATAAATATTTTCCCGGGAACCTACATCACACCGATGAGACCTGTCCCCAGTGTCTGTTGGTTCATCCAATGAGTTTAGCCATGGAAAGCCGAGCCAAGACTTACGTGTGCGCAAGTGGCGATTGAGATGGGTGGTACGGGTGAATTTGGCAGGACAGCGAGGGCAGAGTTTTGTTTGGGGAAGAACGGGTATATTCCCTTTGTGCGAACGCATCTTGGACACCGCACCGTCTTTTCTGTACTCGACTACGGACCTATCTTGCTGTACCGTATCAGAGGACACGACGGTGGGTTCTGCGCGGTGGCGGGAAGAGCTTGACCCAGAGGCCATGATGTTGGGGAAAGAGGGGAGTCTTGAACGCTCGATAGTCAATCGGTGGTCATATTTGAGGCTGGATGGAAACGCTTTATACAAGTGACAAGTCGACGGTCCCTGCAACTCCGATGGTGAATAGGCGTCTGCAATGACCGAGGCAATAAAACTCACCAAAAATGTGATTTCTGCGATTTAATCTACCCGAAAAGGTTATGATAACAAAAACAGATCTACCGACAGATGAATTTAAAGTTGTCAAATTCTAGCCGAGAATTATGCCCTGTCACCGTCCGCCAGTGGGCATGAAAAGCGCGATCACTGCGTGGTTGCCCTTATGTGAGTTGACTGATTCATGAAGCTTACCAATCTAAGATCAGCCTGGCTCCTTCCACAACTTTAAAGGCCGCGTGTTGGGAAAAGAACAACGGACGGCCGCTCAGATCTTGGAGCATGCTGATCGACGCCGGACAGTCCCGAGATCAAATAGCTGTCCGGCGGTCCAAGAATCAAGTCCACCACGCTATTGCTCATAGCCATGCTGGCAGCCGTGGCCAAGGTTACGTCTAAGTTACCAGTTATTGCAGATTCCAGCGCCCAGATGCATCCTACCAGACCTCCGCTCCCTGCCATGTTTTCAGCCATCCTCGCCTCATCATGCTTACGGCTGAAACTCCTGCGAAAGTGCCCACTGCACAGCCTGTTCCACGTCCTCGACCTCGTGTGTCGGATGGTGTGTAGGTGGCCCCTGACGAGGGTCGTAGACACCCGTTCTAACCAAAATAGATTTCCAGCGTGCACCGTTCGCCCCTGCAATGTCGGATTCTGGGTTGTCTGAGAAACATAAGATGAATTTATGGCAGCATTATGTGGCGGTCTCGCAACCTACCTCCAATCATGTACCTGTCGAACAAATTATGCAATTGTCAGCCCATGCAGGAACATCGGATTGCTCTTGTTTGCTACGAACACCGAGCCAGGGAATTTTTTCAACAGTTGTCCATACAACACCTGCTCCGCGAATTTGTAAGTCGCTTCCGTCGGTTTTCCAAATTGGGTATATGGATATGGTACTCCGGTTAGCGACTGCAGGAAAACATCTGGTCATTGTCTCTGAGAAATGCCAAGTAGGTGTCATTCACCTTGAAAACGGCCTGGAAGGCTTCCCTGAACGCGCCTTGACCAAGTCGAGGTCTATCAAAATCTGATTTCCATAAAAGATCTGGGTTGCAGAAAACGAGGTCGACCACCTCTCGCGTATGATCTGGCAAGTAGGGACCGCCCACAATCCCGCCTGATTGAATCACATCACACATTACTTGTATGTCAAGGGCCCAATCTCGAGGATCATGAAATACAACAATGGCGGCGATGCGGGTATTGGAGAAATTAGTTATCTAGGTAAGCACCAGATGTG
Organism: Phylloporus aff. rhodophaeus; assembly: GCA_038094475.1. Classification (NCBI taxonomy): domain Eukaryota; kingdom Fungi; phylum Basidiomycota; class Agaricomycetes; order Boletales; family Boletaceae; genus Phylloporus; species Phylloporus aff. rhodophaeus. The sequence continues at coordinate 37,336 of JBBPUD010000105.1, read as the reverse complement.
AATTGATCAGGGTGCCAGCAGGCAGACTAACCTTGACTGAATCCCGCTCTTCGACCGTAAGACTGTGAAGCGGCCACACGCTGTTACCCGTTTGAGCAACCGCTGGGAACCGAACGACGGCGAATGACTTACGATTTATTCCAACCAAGGACGTCAAGGGTGGTATAAACGTGCTTGAAGCCATAACTATTCTCGAGATCAGAACTCTATGTAAGCATTAGCACGGCAGAGAATTACCCTTCGGCAACCTTACGAAGGGTGTCACCCTTTCCGCCGAGTACCAGCACTGGTAGATCAGCATATTTGTGTACAACAGATTTTAACACGGTATGCGCCTGGATATAACGCTCCGGATCGATCTGTGTGAAACCTTTCGCTGTGAATAGCACATGTGGTATAGCACCGCGGACCTCACATGGATTCCCAGCTGTTGACTGAGTTTGTAGCAGCGCGTTGACTCGCTCACGCCACCGCCGTTAGTTAACTGAAGGATATTTGAGTTTGATGGGAAGCGGAAAACATGAGGTATTGTTTACTAAGATGTAAGGTATTTTGCTTGGAAATCGATCAGGACGCGCGAAGAGCGGTGAAGTGGAAAAAAAAACATACACGCCGAATGGGTTGTTCCCGTCCAGGATTGACAATGCCCGCTTTGCAGCTGGCAGGGCATTGTCACCGCGAATGAGAACGCCATCCTGAGCCACAGGAATGCAGTCAGTAAACCACAGCATCCGGGCTCCAGGAAAACCTGAGAATGTCACGGACGATATCAAACACGAACGCCAACGGCGAGGCAACCTTGTGAGCTTTGAAACGGGAACGGAATGAGAACGGAGTGAAACATAATAAACGATAGCACGCGTTGTGGAGACTCACCTGTGCAATGTCGTACAAAAGACTTGGTTGGAGTGGCATTGACGTACTTTGAGCACATGCAACTCCGTGAACGCAGGGTGCTCAGCGGGCGCATCATGATTCTGGACTTCTCGGTATGTTGCGTGAGAGTCAAGAAAAACGCGGTTTGCGACCTGCTAGTTCATGAAAGAAATGAGTGACAAGTTCCAAGTAGGGTGAGAAAGGAAACGACTTGGCGATTCTGACTTGATACGCGCTGGCAAAGCCCTGAAACGACTTAACTTTGGACCTGGCACGTTGTGTTAAAACGTGTGGCCGCCAGCCTGTCCAACGGACAACGCTCTCACCGCCGCAGTTGTGCCGCCGGGCCGATAGCTTGGTGACTAATCAAGATCGACCCCTATGCCCTCAGTCACTGAGGTCGTTCAAAACTTTCATGAACTGGACAACTTGGCTCTTGGAATTTCACAACAGATAGCTTATCTTGAGGCACTTCTGCAACCAGCCGGAAGGTCTTGCATCATTCCATTAAGGTGCTGTACTTCCATTTCAACCGAAAGCGGCGTTCATACGTAGGCTATGGTACCTTTGAAGTCAGAAGGCTCGGATCCGACCGAAATCGATCACTTGTGGAAAATCTGGTTGTATGAAGTGACATCAGCTGAGACGTCGGATTGTTCATGGGATTGTGGAAGACTCTCCTTCGAAATGAAACCGGTCCGAGTTGGCAAAAAAATTCACTGCAGTGGGCAGCGTCTCATGCAAACTTTAGAGTGTCTCTGTCACCGTCACATTACAATACGACACGGATGTTCACACCAACGCGTCGTGAATTGGATGTCCGAGGCCACGGCGAGAGACAAACATGTTACAAGCGAAGCAATCTCCGAACAACTCACAGCGTGTCAGGAATGCCGGAGCACTGGAATATGTAGGATGATCATCGCAACCTAATCTGGTGCTATTATTCTAGTTATCAAGGTATTTTACTTGAGGTTATCCTCGTTCGCGGTCATCACCGATCTAGATTCCACCAAAGAACAATGTGTCAATTACCCAGATCAAATTCATGCGAAATGCTTCCCATGAGTATGAGACGAGCGACCAGGCCCCGCTGGCCAAACTCTCATCTGAGCAACTCCCTCGACTTGGAGTTATTGTTTCTGGAGAAGTAATCAAAAATTCATCAGGGCCAGCTGCAAAGTGTACAGTGTACACCAACCTGGATTCAGACACCCAGAGGTAACACGCTAACATGCCAAGAAAACTGGGTGGCTCGAGATGCCTCCACGCAAGATCCTAACGCTTCCTCCACGAGACGATGGTTTATGTGCAGGAAAGACCCAAGGGTGTGCTTTGTTGCGGGCCTGCGGTGTCTTCTTCGCCAGCAAAACCAGTGACATGTTTGAATCTAGATCACACACTGTGGGTATGCTGGCATGAATCAAAGGTCGGACCATTAGTGTCCGCCTGTAGGCAGTGAAACCGCTGGAGTCGGAATTTTAGATACCAGTATTGTTGGATGCCTGCCAGAGGACAATTACGAACCAGGGTTATATGCCAATCTGCCATGCCTGGCAAGGATAGGAAATGTGCCTGTTGTGGCACTCTCCAAGTATGGGACGATAATTTCGTCGTTGACAGGAGATGTAAGAGACGTCGGTGAGCGGTCGTCTACCTCAGATATAAACTTGGTACGATATGTGACCTGTATCTGAGGGGACTGCAAGAGAACAATCGGTCTATAGTCTTGCGTAATGTAACGCGGATAATGCGGTGATTACATTCTGACGCTTATTTTGGCTACGAGCGCATCATCACCAACCATCGTTAAAGCACAGATTAAAGGCCTGAGCCACTCACGTCCCAGAAAACTCGACGGATTGATGACAACCGTGCCACTGATGCCCTCCGGAAAACATACCGGTGGGTGGGAAAGATGGGGGAGATGGCAGAGTTCGTGGGAGGAAGAGAGGCGGTATCCGGAGAGGACTTGCAAGGGCATGCGAGCGGGTCGGAAAGGCGCTGGATGGGGCCAAGGCAGATGCTAGGGATACTCTGCAAGTGTGTGGGGGATGCAAAGAAGACGAGGTGAGGTGATAGTTAGGAACTGAGCTGTCAAGCTTCACCTGTCTCCGTCGGCAAGTGCGCACGGCAACCGCGCACCTTTTCATTTTGTCAATTAAGTTTGATAGTGGCATCTAGAATTCAGACTCCCGGACGTACGGCAAGATTGGTGGGCACGATTCGATGTCTCAGATACGACCACTGAGTACTACGCAGTGCCGTTCCAGTGGTGTCCTGAGCCTGGGGAGCTATCGCCGTTGGCGTTTGGCGTCAGGCCTGCCATTGTTACCCGAGTACTAAGCGAGGATGCGTACCGAGAAGTTACTAAATGAGATTACGGAAATGTAACCTTGAACGTTGTGGTCAATCTGCACCCAAAGCTCACCTTCACGACTGCAAATTTTCGACATTTGAGTTTGGTGTTTTGGTGTCAGTGTCCTGCTCCGAGCCGGCTCGGTACACCAGCGCCATCGTTCGACGAGGCCTTTTGCTTGTATTTTACCTGGAAATCGCCCAGTCAGCTTCCTCTCTCTCTGGTTCAACCACCAAACCAAACCTTGGACGACCCCAATGGCCAACGTCGAAGTTGATAAGACCCTCGATCAGACCACCTCCTCTCCCAATCTCTCGGCCCCGCCCACGACGCCACCCGAGCTTTCGTCTGCCAAACCATCCGATGCAACACCTAACAGCGCTTCCACGCAGTCTGCGGTAGTAGTACCGCAAGTCAACGTGAACGGGGAACCACTCCAAAGTCCTCGTCCATCAGGAACATTCGCACCAGCGTTCGACCCAGACAGCTCGACTTGGGGCGCTAACTTTTGGGTCACTTTGGTCGATCCACAGGTGTGTTGTGTCTTGCCCTTTGTGCCACGATGACCAGTACAAGCTTCATCGTTCATTCAAGACCACCACGACATTCTTTGCATGTCCAGCAACAGGCCAGGTTAGCTGGGACCCTCCTGTGGGTACCTTTGTGTAAGTCCTTTCCTACAAATTTTGCATCATCTCTCTCAGTTTTCATCACAGTCTTCCCCCCAGCGAAAATGGCGAGTGGTGGGAGCTCAGCGACGAGTCTCGCGGGGGAATCCCTTATTATTATCAAACCAAAACAGGGGATACCGTCTGGGAACGCCCAAATGGATTCGTCATTCCCCTGACTGTCATTCAAGTAAGACGAGCTCTTCTTCAAAACATACCCTAATCCGAGCATATTAGCAAACCGCACTCGGTCGTCGTCTCTCGCAGACAGGCATACGGAAAAAAAGCTCCCTCGGTAACCAGGTCGTGTCGTCCGACCGCCAAGTCAATCGCAGGGCCCGAGCACAAACCGGCGGTGTTGACAAGGATGTCCGCCATGTTTCGCCTCGATCTGGCGATGCAGATCTGCGACCAGGAACTTCGTATTCGTCAACGCGGAGCTCGCCGGGCCGTATCGCACTAACAACGAGTGCGAGTCCTACCAAGAGGCAAACCCAACAATCCCCACCCGTCAGACGCTCTTTCACAAACGATCAACAAAACGGGCCTCTTCGTGGTTGGTCGAACGGACCGCACACCAACCTTCCTCCGATTCCAGCATCTCCATACGCATCAGAGCCTTCTACCCCCGCTTCTCGTAAGTCGATATCACTCGGTTCTCCAAATGGAAAGTCAAGTCCCAAGGAGGAGAAACAACGGAACAATGGTGGTAGCAACGGTGCAATGACCGATACCGAGGATGCGTCGTTATCGCGATCGAGATCCAAGTCTTCTTCACATGTGCCGTTTAGGTCACCAGCACCACAGAGCTTGAACGCCGCTGTGGAGATGCTTTCGTTATCAGAGAGGAGATCGACTTCGGAGCATGGCCATCCCACAGTGCTTCGTCCGGGCGCTGCTGAGAGCAAACCTCGCCCAAGCACGAGTAGTTCAAGTTCAAAGCACAAGGAGAAGCGTGACGTCACGCAGACTCCGGCAAAGAGCTCGCATACAACACATGCTGCCTTTTGGATGACACGGAGTACATCGACACCGCCGACTGTGAATGGCAAGACTATTGGTAACCCCATCCCCAATGAAGGTGAGCCTGATCCTTCGACAAGTGTAGCATACATAATTGTTCAAGTAGAGGCTTCGTTGGACATGAGCCCACTGAAGAACAAGTCGAATGGCAAACCTATTCCTGTCGTAACTTCGGGAAGCCCTCCACCATCCGTTCATCATGTCACAGCAACGCTTGCTTCAGGGTTTGTATATCAGTAATTTGCTCAGAAAACTTTGGTTGATGGTCGTATCCTAGGACTTATCCTGTTCTTCCTCATGACCTTGCCTCCGATATCCAGCAATTCGTGGAATCAGATTATGCCAGGCAGTACTTTTCAACGCATCGCACGGGGTTTATATTCCGTCGTAAAGTCCCGGTAGCACAAATGATGACATGGCAAAAAGCACCCCTTTCGTCACCTCTTCTCACACTGAATCGTTCATTAAAAGCGGATGCAGTCAAAATCTTCAAAGTGATCCAACACATCATGGGCGACCGTGAGCGTGAAAAGCCTGCTGGCATACCCGTCCACAATGGGTCCACGAGCTCGCTTCCTACTAGTTCGATGGGCCTCCTCGAAGAAGAGCGATGGCTATTAGGAGAAGGACTCGCGCATGGAGAGCTGCGGGACGAGATATATTGTCAGCTGATGAAGCAACTGAGCGGTAATCCCAACCCGGAGAACATTTTCAAAGGATGGCAGATGCTCTGTGTTCTGCTAATCGCATTCCCTCCATCGAAAAACTTCGAGGCTTACCTACGCTCCTTCATCATGCAACGGATATCCCAATCCGAAGGCCGCGTGGACGTCATGGCGAAGCACTGTTTGCGCCGATTGTCCGCCATATCGAAGAAGGGTCCGAGAGGAAAACCCCCATCTGTTGCCGAGATCGAGACTGCGTCTGACGCAGCATTCAACCCATCGACATTCGGGGAGTCTTTGGATGCAGTTATGCGTTTACAAGAGCGCAACTATCCCAATGAGAAGATTCCGATCATCCTCCCGTTCCTTGCAGATGGTATCCTCGCATTGGGTGGTACGAAGTGCGAAGGAATATTTCGCGTACCAGGTGATGGCGACCTCGTTTCCGAGCTCAAGATCAGAATTGACAGGGGATACTACACGCTGGAGAACGTCGATGATCCACATGTCCTTGCATCGCTGCTAAAGCTGTGGCTCCGCGAGCTCCTGGATCCGCTTGTTCCTGAAGAGCTGTACAACGACTGTATTACTGCCACTTCAGATCCCACTTCGTGTATAGCGATCGTCCGACGACTGCCAACAATCAATCGGAGGGTAGTCCTCTTCGTCATCAGTTTTTTGCAGTTGTTCTTGGAGGAGAAGGTATTGGCGAACACGAAGATGACAGCTGCGAACATGGCACTGGTCATGGCTCCGAATCTCCTGAGATGCTGCTCGGATTCAATGAAAGTTGTCTTCACAAACGCGCAGTCCGTGTCCTTACTTCATATTTGTGACCCTGCATAAAACTGATTGTTTTGATGAATAGATTCGAGCAGATGTTTGTCTATAACCTACTATTGCACCTCAATTGCAGCGAAGCCGATGACAACTATGTTCCAGTTCACGGGCGGGGCGCAAGTCTTCCTACTTCTCCAAAACCTCGTGCATCCAAGTCTCGCAACAAAAAATGAGCCATCCTTAACATTGACCCGAGGTTCGGGATACCAAGGGCGATTTCTTCTACGTCAAAGGCTATCTTTCATTCTCTTACCATTCCCTTGACACTGAACATTTGTTTGCGGTGGCCATACCGACCCAGCATCTTATTCGCTCGAACCAACCAAACAATGCGCCAAATGTCCTACTATTAATTGTACTCGGAACGCACCTCTCTATCAACAACTGCACGACTCATATTCATTGATGCCTTGGCGCCCTACTGAATTCTACTCTCCGAGTTGATGTTTCTGCTTTTACATCCTTGCTTCTTCACTGAGCCGCTCGTTCGTCATTATCTTGCTTGTCCCATTTTTGGTTTACCGGCTGCAACCTTGTGCACCTCACTCTTCGATTCTTGCTTTCATATGGATGGTCTCCCCCAATGCTTGTCTTCCTCTTTCCCGGAATTAATGCCGATCGTACATACCATGTCGATATATATCCCGCATGCATCTGTCTTTCGTTCCTCGTATATACCTTGCATTCCTTTTTTTTTATAATGATCTTGCATTCCTTCCTTTATACTCGATTCTTTTTCGTATAACACACGTACACACTCATTCTGGGTAGGCTAATGGTAATGGAAAGAAATGGATGTGAAATTGTACAGGAACCTTCGAAGTATTGTGATGAACCAATGGCAGGTGGCACTTGTTGATGCAAAGTACTAGCCACGTCAAAGTAGACAGGTCGTCAAGACCACCGTCTTTCATTTCAAAAAAACTTCAATGGATACGCTCACAAGAGCAATGTGATCGATCGACACAAGTACATTGCATCAGACTAGCATTACCGCCGGGCGGCAGATAGGAGGGAAACGATAACAGAGCTGTAGCGACAGATTATCTGATCACCAACAGGGTTGTCATGTCGACACCTAGGTCCTATGATATAATTAATTTGTCTTCGCTTTTCCTGGGACAAGGTCTCCATCCCAACTTCAAACCCTCCATGATTAGTACCGAATACATAGAGTGACTCCCGTTGCAGGCAGCGGAACAGTATTGTTGTTTCGGGATAATCCGAACGTGTCTTAGCTTCCTGTGATGCCTTGAAAGCATCATGTTGAATCTTGATTAACATAGAGGGTTGCCATCACGCTGTTATAAGGCCAAAGGTCACGAAACGAAGGTATTGTTATGGGATCATCTTTATTCAACTCTAAACTCCTATATTGACACTCTCTCTGCTTCACCACCAGCCGGCATGGAATTCGGATCTGCCTCTTCGTGCCCCTCTGACTTCAAAGACTCAGTAGGAACGTTCTGTCATAACACACAGGGGTTACCGACTCGAAAACATACGCCGCGCATTCAACATATTTAGGACGACAGATCCAGCTCTCCACGTGCCATCATCAGCGCGATCCGTACACGAAGCCATATCCCACGTTGCGTTTGAAACCCACGATTAGACAGCCCCCAGGCATTAAACATGGAATTGCGCAGTCCGAGGGCCAGAAACACCGATGCGATGCCTGGAGCGAACCCGGGTAGGATGTGTGAATCCACAAAGTCGAGCTTCAACCCTTGTCGTGGGGGGAATGACACATCCAGTCCTTCCGGAATCCTAGTGAACGTCTCTGTGTCGATGGCGATGGACACCTTGTTGAGGGACGGACACTTGTTCAGGAGTTGCACCAGTCCACGAAGCGTGATGCCCCCGTTCCTTCTCAACTTCCAACCCAATCCAGCATTGATAATGACTTGTTCGGTATGGGGCGATACGAGTTCGAGCAGGTCTGCGTCAGTCAGGTTGACTCGCCCCGGGAAGCTGACATGAAATCTGCGGAGATAAGAGCAGGTGGTGCGAGGGAAAAGATCCACTACTGTAAACAATTCCTGCCGGGCTTGATAGCGAGGAGTTGGGATTGGAAACACGACGAGATCCAAGTTGGTGAGGAGATTGGGTGGACATACTTCTCGAACGGCGTCCCAGTACGCTTGAGCCGCTTGCCTCAAACCAAGGTTCTGAGCAGAGGCAGCGAGACTATTGATTGCGGGGAGTTGAGTGTGGGAAAGCAGCGATGTGATGGTGGCCAAGGACGTGGACCTGATGTGCAAATCGGTCAAGTTTGAAAAGACCAACTTCGAGCCAAGATTTGAGATAGCTTGAATTGCATCTGGATTTGCTGTGAACCACAAGCACTTCAGGTTAGTTGCGGAGGAGAGGTACAAAATGGCTTGTGAGCTGAGTTCGGTGTTTCGACAGAATAGTCGTTGAAGCTTTGGCCAGCGAGAAACTTGACGAGAGATAGCAGAATCAACGACGGCAGACGAATGGATAACGACTATGACATTCTCTAAGCGTCGGCAGCGGTCTCCGAAAGTATTGATGAATGACTCCGTGGAGACGGGTATATCTTGCATCATGAACACGTGTGTAAAATCGAGATGAAGCGATGTCAGGGATGGGGTGGCTACCTGCAATGCAGGGAATGGTGTAATCTCTTGCCAATATAATGATCGTAACTTTGGAAAGAGTGGATCCATAACGAAGGGTGAAAAGGCAAACACTACCCTTATGGCGCATTCGCTCAAACCACCAAAAAGAGTCTCGAAGTTGCAAATGAATCGGACACGGGACGTATAGCCCCGAAGAGTATTCCATTCCGCTTCCTTGAGTGGTCTCCGGAACATGTATCGCTGTTGGAAGTGCGAGTAAAGTTGCTGGTAATGCTGCAATTCAAGGTGGTACGTACCTTGCCCGACGGACAATACTGTCTGGCAGACGATTGGGGTTGTTTGTCCCACAAACAACAAGCATCGGGGAGACACCGTGCCAGAGGAGAAAGGTCGTCCAGCTCCTCCCACAGTATATCTAGCGCAGGTTCTTTGAACGCTTTACACACTCTGGCAAGCACGGCTAGATCTGCGTTATTGCTGCGCCTTTCGGGTAGTGATGTTGTGGGAGGTGAACAGTGATGAAAGATATTCAAAAGGATCTCCTGGATGTAGAGTGTCCGGTGCATAGCGCGGCTGTTGCCTGTGAGTCGTGGATTATGAGAAGCAGTGGACTTGTAGACGGTCTCTTTAATACGGGGCTTAGAGAAAATTCCCACAAATTCCACAATGCAACATGAGACGCGGTATTGCGCTTACTTTGTGACGACGATAGGGTTGAACATGGAATTTCCGTGACGCTGTGGACAGGTTCGTCCACGGAAATGAACATAGCGCTTGAACATGCTGTGCATGGTCGTGTTGGTTGGGACCACCTATCATAGTCAGTGCCGTGCCGCCTGACATGGAGAATCCGAGGAGACGAAACTACCCGTGCTTGTGGTGCTCAGTCCCTCAGCATGATATTGAGTATGATCTCGGGTCGAAGTGCCCGATGCATACGTGTAATTTCCTGCAGTAAACCTATAACGATAATAGCAGAGTCCCAGACTTACCAGCAGAGGAAGGACATTGAAGCGCAAAAGAGAAGGCTAGACTTAGTGTTCACGTGACCTCTTGGCTTCTAGATTCGGACACCAGAATCAGTGCATGCCACCACTAACATGTTCGTCCGTCTGCTTCTACTTTCAACGCGCCCATGGCAACGACACAGCATACGTGGAACATGGAAGTGGTACCGTCTCTTCCCAATGTCTTAGGGAATTCATACTTGATTTGAAGACCAAGGTATTTCATGATGTAGTACACGGCCAATATTAAATCAAGAATAAATAGGAGAGCCAAGCAAGAGAAAATCCAGCACAAGATTCCACAGATCTCGATATACTTCTCTACCACTAACCCCCCGATCCGAGACAGTCATGGAATGATGTCGTTTGATCGTCAAAAAACACCGATATCGACTTCCCCGGAACAAACTCGGGCAAGATGTATGCGTCCGCAAATGCCAGCTCCGAACTACTGCGCGGGCAGAAAGCAAGGTGACGCCACCAACCATTGTTGTTGGTGGTGATGATGATGGAGACAGCCTTTCCGTGCGAGGAGGTGCGAGTCTAAGCAGATCAGCATTTCATTTGGCAAATGAGATCGATACACAAATCACAGAACTCGGCAAAGCTTGTACAAGAAAGAGGGCCCTCTATGGTAAGCGACGGAAGCCTCTCTCCATAGCAAGGAATGAGATCCTCGGGTTCTCGGACTCAAATTGTTAGGGTTGCTAGCAGGCAAGTACACTACGTAGAACGCTCCCCAGGCTGGCGGTGAACAGGTGCACACAAGCGTCACATAGGATTACGACGGGTTATAATGAATTTCAACGGACAAGTTTATAATATTGGGATCCATCGGCCAAATCTATTATCATAACTTTACTGGTCCCTTGATCACCAAGTGTCAGAGCATTACTAGTAGGTGACCAGGTACACATTACTAACACCATCATCAAGTACACCACGTCGTCGCATGCATTTGGTACCAAATGCATAGGATAGCGCAGAACATGCAAATGGTGCCAACGCAGGTGCTTCAAGCGCCGAGGTGCACATATAGAATCCGCTGATCAAGTGATATCTTGACCGACCTCATCGTCTTGCGCAACGCAAATGCCGCCCGAGTATGGTCCAAACGACCCGACTCATCCACCATATGCTTGTAGAAAACAGAGGTGACCTTGTTCGTCTCCGCATCTGCCACCGCCCACATCGTCCCAATGACAGAACGAAACCCGGCAAACTGCATCGCCGACGCAAGGTGTATCATCTCGTCCGGACTCTTCTCATCCCCGACAGTCGTATGGCATGCCGAGAGATATGCAAACTCGGGGTTCTGTAAATCACTCCGGATGATGTGTTGGACGGTAAATCTTCCGTCATAAAGGGCGAACGCGGACTTGAATGGCTCCTTGCGGTTTGGAACACCGTGGCATGCAAAGTGCACCCATGTGTTCTTCCTCAGCTCCTCCACGACCTTGGAGACGCATGCGTCACCTCCTTCTATGGAAGTGAACGTTGCGGACGCGTCAACAAGCTGACCAATGTTGGCCAGCTCGGTACCCACAGAAGCGAGTTCCTCCGCGCCCGAAGCGTTTGCTTGACCGATCGCAATAAAGTGTTTCTTGTCGAAATCCGGTGCATGGGGGCGTCTGGCACGAATGAGGGCAGTCAAGGTGGGTGTGTAAGACGAAACGTAGAGATCTGGAACACCCTTTTGACCCTTTCGGTACGGACTGGCTGCATGCAGAGGCAAAAGGGAGAACTCGGCAGTGGGACACCACCAGATTCGTGATTGAAGCGGACACGTTGTCTCAAGGAAGCTGATGATGTGCGAAACAATCCTGTCCCAGAGTTCTCGCAAGAAGATGCCCAGGCCTCTCGTCACGTCCATCGACTTTGCAAGCTTGGTCAACGTACGGAGCTCCGACGACAATCTTTGCACGTCTTCCTTCGTGACCGGGAGTGGGATATGAACAGGATCCCTGTCAACGAAAATGACAAGGGCATCACAACTATATATACTCGCATTCAGGATGATGATGGGACCGCCACTGGCTGCGCGTTGAAGATCAGAGAAGGTTGGGGGGAGAAGAAATCTGGAGAGACCGGGCAAGTCCCGGATGTTGGACACAGTACGCTGTAACTCCAAGTTGAGATGGCAGACCCGGTCATGTTGGTCCGCACCAGGCAAATCGAGAACACTACGAATGAGCGAGGTCAGACGTGTGAATTCGTTTGCCAACGCCTTCCCAGCTGGCCCAGAGGCAATGACATCCTCAAGTGGGGAAAGGAGACGGTTGAGTTGGCTCCAGAAAACACCGCGACCTTGTTCAAGGAGCTCGACGGCCTTCATGGGAGATTGGTTGCGGAGATAAGCCGAGAACGCGTCTGTTGCAAGGGACGAGGCGGTGGCTTTGAGGACGGTAAGATGCTGGGGTAACGGTGGCAGGGCAGCTAGGTGTTCTACGAGCAATCGAAGGGCAGTTTCGTGCGCGGCGAGTGTCGTGGAGTGGTGAAAATCTTCAGCTATTTTGATCCATGTCTTGACAGCATGCAGATCATCCAAGGACACCGTGTGCGAGATATGCTGCAACTGGACACAGAGACCGAAGATCTCCTCTCGGTCCTCTACACGGCCCAGTTGTGTGTGCCGGAGGTGAAGGCAAGACGCAAGGTTTTCCAAGCATAACGACCAATCCTGCTGCCCTAGGGGTAAAATATTTATAGCACCTCGAGCGATGTCAATGGCCTCGTTGAGGTCAATCATTGCCCCAGTCCGCTTATACCGAGTGCGGAGATGAAATGCAAGGCTATTTAACGACCGCGGCCGATTTGGATGGCCAGGCGGGCGAGGTTCCAGCGCCTCTCTACCAAGCACAATCGCTTTGTCAAGATCGTCAATTCTGCCTAGCCGTTCATAACGATCCGTCAGGTAAAGTGCGAGGTTGCCCAAAACCATTGACCGGTCTGGGTGCCCCGGTGGGCAAAGTCTCAGTGCTTCCCATTCAAGACTAATGGCCCAATTCAAGTCATCGATCCTTCCAAGTCTCTTATGTCGAGTGGAAAGATGAAGTGCAAGATTGTTCAAAGGTTTCAGCCGATCCGGGTGGCCTGATGGGAGAAGGGCCAGCGCATCTCCGGCGAGGTTAATGGCCTCGTCAAGGTCATCGATTCCTCCGAGTTGCTTGAACCGAACGACAAGACGGCACGCAAGGTTGCCCAGCGATGTCGGCCGCTCCGGGTGGTTTGGTGGGCGTAGCGCAAGCGCATCCCGATCGAGGAAAATAGCCTCGTCGAGATCATCGACCCTTCTTAATTGGTCGTACCGAGTACTGAGATAACATGCAAGGTTGCTCAGAGACTTTGACCGATCTGGATGCCCTGATGGGCAGAGAGTCAATACATCTCGAGTGAGAACGATAGCATCCTGTAGGTCATCAATGTCTCCGAGCAAGTTGTAGCGGATGAAGAAATAAAGAGCAAGGTTGTTCAGAGATCTGGGCCGATTTGGATGGCCAGGCAGACGGAGCGCTACGGCATCTCTGCTGAGAGCAATAGCCTCGTTCAAGTCGTTAATTCCCCCAAGATGCTGGTACCGAGTACAGAGCTGAGCTGCAAGGTTGTTCAGACACGTCGATCGAAGTGTGTGAGCCATTGGGCAAAGCATCAACGCATCCCGACCGAGGGCAATGGCCTCATTAAGGTCATTAATCCCCCCTAGCTGGCCGAACCGAACTGATAGGTGGGCTGCAAGATTATTGAGAGACGTTGGCCGATCCAGATGGCCTTGCGGCCGGAGAGCCAGGGCATCCCGATCAAGCACAATAGCCTCGTCCAGGTCATGCATGTCTCCTAGCTGGTTGTATCGAGTGGTAAGATGTTGTGCGAGGTTACTCAAGGACGCCGATCGATGTAGATGACCTTGTGGGAAAAGCACCAGAGCGGCGCGATCAAGGTCAATGGCCTCGCTGAGGTCATCAAGCCCTCCAAGCAGTTTGTAACGGGAGATCAGGTACTGGGCGAGGTTGTTCAGAGATACCGACCGGGACGCATCGCCTGGCAGGCGGAGAGCTAGTGCACTGCGTTCGAGAACGATGGCTTCTTCTAGGTCATTGATTCCTCCAAGCTGGTTGTACCGAGTGTAAAGATGAGACGCGAGGCTATTCAAATACACTGATCGACCTGGGCCACCTGGTGGGCAGAGCTCCAGTGCCTCACGGGTGAGCACGATGGCCTCACTGAGGTCATGGATTCTTCCAAGGCGCTCGTACCGAGTGGAGAGATGAGATGCAGTTTTGTCCAAACACAGTGACCGACTCGGGTGTCCAACTGGGCAAAGCTCTACTGCGCTCCGGCTGAGCACTATAGCCTCACTGAGGTCATCGATTCTTCCGAGTTGCTTGTACCGAGTGGAGAGATAAGAAGAGAGTGTGACTAAGACCAATGATCGATCCGGGTGCTCTGGTGGGCGAGTTGCCAGTGCGTCCCTGCCGAGAATAATGGCCTCGTTGAGGTCATCGGTTGCCCCGCGCCGCGTGTACCGAATGAACAGATGGAATGCAAGCTGGGCCAAGGATCCCGTGCGATCCGGATGGCCAGGTGGGCGAAGCGCTAGCGCGTCTCGTTCGAGGACAATAGGCTCGTTGATGTCATCAACTTCCCCAAGGTAGAGTGAGAGATAAAGTGCGAGGTTACTCAGAGACGTCGAACGATCTGGATGGCCTGGTGGGCGAAGTGCCAATGCATCACGTTCGAGAACAACTGCCTTGTTGAGGTTATCAGTCCCTCCAAGTTTGTTGTACCGCATAGCGGTATGGAGTGCAAGATTGCTGAGAGACGTTGATCTGACCGGATGACCAGGAGGGCGAAGCTCTAATGCATCCTGTTCAAGACTAATTGCCTCGTTCAGGTCGTCAGTTCCCTCGAGCTGGTAGCACCGAGTAGTGAGATGAAGTGCGAGGTTGCTCAAATTCGTCGACCGATTTGGGTCGCCCGGCGGGCAGAGCCCAAGCGCTTCTCTATCGAGGTTAATTGCCATGTTGAGGCCGTCAATGCCTCCGAATTGTTTATAAAGATGCCAGAGATGACTCGCAAGCTGAGCCAACGCCATGGACCGCTCGGGGTGAGTTGACCCACAGAGGTTGAGTGCTTCGTGACCAAGGGCGATTGCATCGTCGATATGGACAATTTCGCTTCTTTGCTGGAATTTGGCAAGTAAAGACGTTGCCTCTGAAAGTAACTGTTGAACTAACAGGATCATTAATAGTTTGTTCTCCGTGGCAAGAAAGAAAAAGAAACCTTTTGGATTCATGCAAAGAGATTGACCTTCGCTCAAGAGGGTGGAAGTTTGAAAAAATGGCTGCGCACTAGCGACATCCTCCACGCCCACTGCTAGAGTTCCTGGTGCCTGCGGCGAATATAAAGGTGAGCATAATAGTTGACGCGTTTCCAAGCGGGATTCCTAGTCATTAGGCTTCAAGTAATGACACCGCAAAGTGACTCAAGCTGGATCGGATGGAAGTACATGTTGAAAGCCCATTCCCATCGAATGGGAGGAAGATTGAAAGATACCAATTTCATGTGGGCGTATGTGCTAAATTTAGCAATAGCATCGCACAGATGTCAAATATCACATCCAGTTGTGACATGTGACACAACGACGTGCCAACACTTTTTAATTCATCTCTGACGCGTCAGCGACCGCTCCAAGAAGGATCTCATCATACACTTCAGCCCACAGACCTTGCGCCCTGGGCGCACCTTCGAGGCCATTGATGGCAGCCCAGTATGCTCTGATAGACCATGATTTTGAGGTATAATTTGAAACATCAACAAGAAGGCCCACAACCGCGGGGAGCCGGATGTGACAAAAGAACTCCATGACGGAGTCCAGGGATTGCGATACGAGCTCCAATCGTGCTAAGTTGGCAAAGACAAGTACTGAGCGAAAATGTGGTATATGGCGGTCTAGATCAGCGCTCAGTGTGGACGACAGTCGCTTTAGAGTAGAGATGCAAGAATTCAAGGCAACATGGCGACAATCTAAGGTTTGAAGGCTATTCCAGACAGGCTTGACGAGAGACTGTTTCGTTTAAACTATGAGGGGGAGTGACAGAAACTCGAAACCGCTTCATACTTGGGCAAAGGTACCCAGCTGCGTCGAGGAATTCTTTAGATAGGCATGAATCTCGAGGTGCGAATTGAAGGTCGATATTCGCTGAGGTCAATGATGGGACAGCGACGTGTCGCAAAGGGAATGCAATCACTGTGTCTTGCCAATAGATCGATCGTAGATTCGGAAAGAGTGGACCAGGTGCTGAATTAAAGATAACTCTTATAGAGTTGTCGTCAAGCGAGTCAAGAGCAGTAGAGCAGAAACGCATGAATCGGACACGATGGGTGTACCCTCGAAGGGTATCCCAATCGGCGTCGTTTAGCGGGCGGCTGGGGACGAACACGAACGTACCAGGAAGAGCACGGCTAACAAACGCGATAACCATACCACAACACGAACAGTGAACATATACTCTGTCCCTCAATGGGCGACAAGCCCCAGGGAGACACCGCGCGAGTGGGGAAGGGTCAACCAGTTCCTCCCACAGGACGTCTAGCGCAGGTTCTTTGAATGTTTGACATGTTCGAGCGAGGACGGTTGGATCTGCGGTATAACGACGCCTCTGAGTAGTAGCAAGTTATGTGCCGGAGGAGGAGAGCAATGTCCAAATATATTGAGAAGGATCTCTTGGAGATAAAGTGCGTAGTGCATATTCGTATGAGCCGGCAAAAGAAAAAATAACCGACGCCAGCAGGATTCGAACCTGCGCCCTCAAAGAGGAACAGATTTCTAATCTGTCGCCGTAACCACTTGGCTATAGCGCCTTGTATTAACCAGTCATCCAAAATTCTATAGCGAATTTCCTGACGAACCCAAAATGCCTTCGAGGTTAACGTCACGCTCCATGATGCTGGTCTGTCGTCGTCGACCGCACCGTCTGACGGGCTTTTCGTTTTTCAACGTACCCCCAGCTCGCTCCACCTCTAGTGCCACTGTCTCCAATGGGGACCAAGCCGTCACATCAACCTCGCAACCCCCTGATAAAGCCCAGGACTCCATCTTCACTGCTCCGGAATCACCCTGGGATCACGTTTTCACCGATGTCGAGCCACCTGTCCCCCAACGACATCGCTCCCGCCCCCCTGCGAGCATGAGCACCAGTAATTCCACCACCCTCTCCAGACGCAGGAACCACCATGGAAAAAACAAAGACGAGAGCCAAGCCCCAAACGAAACCCAAGCATTTTTGCGGCGCAGGTCGGTTGTGAGAGGCCAACGCGCGTCACTCACAGCACGCGAGATGAGCGTCTTTGACGAGATGTTTGACTTGATATTCAACGCGGTGTCTGGAAACGGTGGAAAAGCAATCGCAAAAAGCGCTAGCACGTCATCCGCGCCAACCCCTCATCCCGCTGCGCATGCTTCGCCGTCGTTTTCAGGACAGCCAAGTATCGGTCATGGTGGGGAGCCACTCGGTGACCTTTTCCGCACACTCCGTCGTCATACGTCGCGTACACGATGGACTACAGCCATCGACGAAGAACTCGACCGAAAAAAGGAAACGATGGAGCTATTCAACACGGATCACGAACTCTTCCGATGGGTCACGCTCGAGCTCTTTGGGGAAGCGCAGCGATGGGACGAGGAAGCGAAGAAGGCGATTGCTGCGACGAGCGAGAAGGGTGGTAATAGTGCCAAAGGGAGTGGCTCGGCAGCTTCTGCGACGTCATCGACGTCGGTGGCTAGTTCACCGAGAGAACGACCCATCAATCACACCATCTATCCCCATCTTATTGCGCACGCAATGCGTATTTTCAGAACGACCTACTCCAATCCGTCGCTTTCACTTTCCATTTTCAATCATGCTGCACGCGTATCGATACCCTCATATGTCTTTGGATGCACAGCACCGGTATACAACGAACTTATCGAAGCCAAGTGGGAAGGATGGGGGGATTTGGAAGGGGTATGTAATGCACTCGAGGAAATGAGGGCAAATGGAGTAAAGATTGATGGGAGGACACGCATCGTGGTAGAAACGGTGAGAAGAGAAGTTGGAGAGGCACGACCGGTAGAGTTGGGGGGAAACGACGGCGTCAAAGCCAATGCTCTCGCCACAAGGGTCTGGAGAGTGTTGGGAGAAGTAGCGGTGGTGAATATGCTTCACCGGATAGAGCAACTTACCCTCCGCGATCGGTCACGGAGGTCAGCGTGGAGTCCGCACGAGGAGTCGTGGAAGAGCGCGGCGTTGCAGTCTGGTAAAGACGATGGATGGCGCTTTGATAACTGGGATACGAACAAGGGCAAGGATACTTTGCAATCACTAGTAAATGTGACTCTTTAACTCTGTGGCTGTACAACATGTTCGGCATTCCACGTTTCTCAACAGACTTCCTCCTTAGCATGTTCGACACCGTCCAAACACCAACCCCGTCCTCGCACCCGACCTTCCCTCCGACCCTCGCAGATCTCAGCAGAAACACCTCCGTCATATCCTCCTCCTCCGATTCCGAGAACAGCACAACCACCGTTCTCAAGACCCCCCGACCACGCCCAACCCGCACCTTCTCCTCACCTCGCTCCCGAAGCCCATCCGTGCGCCCACCACCCACATACCTGACGAGGGAAGTCGGCGTGTCGAACGAGCCAGTCAATCGAGATCTCATCCCTGACTCTCGCCCTGTTCAGAGACAAGGTCATCCACGCTCGATATCCCGTAAACGGCCCAGATCACAGAACCCGTCTGCAAACACGCGTTTGTCCGCACAGGACTTCGTGTTTGGCGAGACCCTCGGCGAGGGTTCGTATTCCACCGTGCGTGCTCCTTGCTGCGGCCCTGCTGGCACATTGTATGTATTACCCCACGTTTCCATAGGTAATGCGGGCACGGTATACCCGCACAGGTCAGGAATACGCTATCAAGATTCTGGACAAGAATCACCTAATTCGCAAGGACAAGATGCTTGTTGCCCTTGCAGAGAAGAATACCCTCGTGAAGCTCGGTGCTGGCCACCCGGGCATCATTCACCTACATTGGACCTTCCAGGATGAATGGAGTCTATGTATGTCTCTCTTTACCTTGACTCGCCCCTGCCTGACTCGCCGATCTAGTCTTCGTCTTGGATCTCGCACCAAACGGTGAGATGCAATCGCGGATATCGCGGCTTGGATCCCTTTCGTTGGCATGTGCAAAATATTATACCGCACAGATTGTCGATGCTATTGAATACATGCACGACAAGGACGTTATCCACCGGTACGTTCCATCCATCAAAGAATGTGACTAAGCGGGCATTTATAATACGTTCAGAGATCTCAAACCGGAGAATCTCCTTCTTGACGCCGAGCTTCGGATAAAGATTACTGATTTCGGAACCGGCAAGATCCTCGAAGGTGGCCGTGAGTTGCTTGCTTGTTGATCCACTTCTGCATCCTCATGCGGGATTGTAGAAGAACGCGCAAATTCTTTTGTAGGAACCGCACAGTATGTCTCTCCAGAACTTTTGGAGCGGAACGAGACGTCTAGGAGGTGGGAGAGCTGTGTTGTTTGATTGCTTTGGAGACCTTATCTCACTTTTTATTAGCTCTGACTTTTGGTCGCTCGGCTGCATCGTCTATCAGATGATCGCAGGTAAATTCGCCTTCCAGGGACTCTCTGAATACCTCACGTGGCAAAAGATCAAGTCCCTGGATTATTCTTTTCCAGATGGCTTTGACGAAGACGCCAAGGACTTCGTGTCCAATCTTTTGGTCCGTCGTACCACGTTGCATTCTTTCGCCGAGTTTAACCGTTACCAAATAGGTACGTGATCCCTTGCAAAGGCTCGGTGCATCCCGAACACCCTCATCTCCGTCGCCTCTTCGATCACATTCATTCCTTGCCTCCGTGAATTGGAACACGCTCTGGACCGATCCACCACCTCCGCTCGAGCCAGGTCTTGTAAAGAGGGAACCCTCGGAACATTCAGACAAGGGTGGTCTGTTTGATGTCGAAGAAGAAGACCCACGATGGGATGACGTTGGTGTGAAGTGGGATGCGCTCGTCGGTCTGGATGATGGCGATGCAACCGAGACAGAAGGCACCCTTGTGAATGGCCGCCAGGTTGCGGCAGTAAGCGAATGCAGTTCGCGTGTCGATGATGATGGTCTAGAATGGGCCTCGGATGCCCACGGTCCCGAGTTTGAGAGATACAAACTCAGGGATGCGACGGCGTTTAGACGCACGTCGCGGATAGTGGAGGAAGTCGGGCCAACGGGGGAGCTCCCAGATTATGCCCCCACGGCCGTCAACGGTGATCGCGTTGAATTGAGTCCACAGTTGCATAACACTAATGGGAACAGCAATGGCGTTGCCAATGAGGAGGACAAGGACTCGTCCTCGTATACCAGTATACCCCAAACCTCGACCTTGATCTCGGCGTCGGTTCCAATACCAATTCCCCCGATGCCACAGAATAGTAACCCCCCTGGATCAGGCACGAGTTCTTCGGATGGTAGTTTGGTTGACAGATCAGTTATCGCCGAGGCAATTGCTTCCCTGGAACTCGGACGGGGACGTAATAGGGTGTTGACCCCGGTGCAAGGCAACGGACAAGTGCGCGATGCGGACTTGTAAGGATTCGTCTTTTCACGTCATTCGATACGAAACTGACGTCTCTTGCTACTTCAGTTTGTCCTTACTCTTCCCCGGAGAGTCTATACTCTTCAACACGCGTGTCGAGGCCCGCTCTCCAAAACGGCGAGGGAGTAAGCTGAGGCTTCCTATCAGCGTAGCGCCTATTCGACCCAAGACAAGGCAGCTATTGCTAACGACCCACCGGCTATTGTGCGTTAAACGGAGAGTAGAGGGTGACGTCAGCTTGAAGTCCGAGCTGGGGTTGAGGAAAGGCGTTGGGTTGAGCTCGGGGACAGACAAACTCAAGGAGAAAGAGAAAGACAAGGAGACCAAGTCGATCGTCGAAAGTGCAGAGAGGAAGAGCGAGCGCGAGTTTGTCGTCTTGACGGTGCGTGGCTGCTCTTCCGAGATGTGCTCGTGGACTGAAGGGGCATAAAGTCGACAAGGTCGCAAACGTATGCTGCAGAGTCGAGTGTTGTCACGTCGCAATGGGTGGAGAAGATCAATTCGGCGTTGGTGTCTTCACGTTTGCCGTCGTGACCCGACAATATATAACCTCCGCCCCCGCGCCTTGGCTGATGGGTTTTGGTCCCTATCCCTATCTATGTGACTTTGCAAGCGACCTGGGGTTTATCTTCTGGTTTTTTCTTGTCTGGTATGTGTTCGTCGGCGGTTATATCATTAATGTGTGTAGTACATACCTATCCCACTCTCCTGACTCTGACACATAGTTGGAGATACTATCGGAGCACGATTTCGGGACAGGTCTCGTGTATTCGCCTCCTTCATCACGGACCTCAATAGCGAATTCCCTCTACACTTTACGGGCTAAGTCACGTGAACCCATGATAAGAGCGATCCGCCTTTTGTTTTTTAAATCCTCGCCCACTGGGACAGGGATCCTGGGTTGCAATCTGCAAG
Organism: Phylloporus aff. rhodophaeus; assembly: GCA_038094475.1. Lineage (NCBI taxonomy): Eukaryota > Fungi > Basidiomycota > Agaricomycetes > Boletales > Boletaceae > Phylloporus > Phylloporus aff. rhodophaeus. The sequence goes on along the minus strand of JBBPUD010000105.1, from coordinate 15,719 downwards.
TTTGACGCTACAATGCATCGAACACTTCGTATCCCCGAGCTCCTACTCAATATATTTGGTCACTGTTCTCCACCTACGGCACCACAAGATGAAAATAACGCATGCCTAGCTGTGCTAGCAAGAACATGTAAGGCGTTCAAGGAGCCTGCGTTAGATATTCTGTGGGAGGAATTATACGACCTTTCTCCCGTGGCGCGGTGTCTCCCTGAAGCATATCATTTGTCTTCTCCATCCTTCATCGTAGTATGTACTGATTTTTATGGTGTTATGGCTATCACTTAATTTCCTCTTTCGGCAGCGCTGCTACAACTTCAGCAGACCGCTGATCGAAGCAGAATGGAAAACTCTTTGAAGCTACATTACACGGTTTATTTACACTTTCTGGGGGGCCTTCATGACGACACTAAAGGAGGTTTTTTCTCTGGCACCTTTCGGCGATCCACTCTTTCCGCACCTCCGGATCGCTGTATTGGCGTGACATAGCTGCATATGCCCTGCCGCATGTTGCCGTCCCATCGTTGAAATATCTCCATCTCCATCTCCATCTCCTATGCGTGCATCATCCGCCTGTCAAGGAATTTTTCGATGCTTTCCGTCCGCACATGGAGGATCTTACCGTTGAAGCCCATTCCTCTGCTCTCATGGATTCAACAATTTCCCGTCTAGTTTGTGGTTGGTCAAATCTTCAACAGGTGACTTGTTCAAGGACCTGCTTGAGCGCGGATACCATCTCGCACGAGTCGCACCTCTCCACGATCAACCTGGAAAGCCTGTCATTCTGATGCAATCTCACATCTTACCTCGGTGTCGGTCTTTTTCACATTTGACATCGAGTCCGCATTCCTGGACACCGTCGCATCACTTTTTCGCCATATTCAACTTTCCACAATCCTGTCGCTCTCTGTCGTTATGAAAGACATTTCGAGACAGGCTTTTCAAGCATACTGGGATGCAATCAGGGGAGCGTGTCCACCCGGATCACGTGAACGCTATTTCCGCAAGCGGAGTCCAGCTTTCTCGGTCCCCTTATGCTTTGTCCTTCCCACTGGTAGGTCTGGGATTCTGCCATTATCGTTATAGATTTCCTCTGCAGGAAATTACACGTATGCTTCGACCCGGGATCTTACTTGCTAAGGGACCAAGCACAGCCAGCATGGGTGGTTCACTGGTTTCCCCTCGAATCCTCCATGCCAGGCGGCACTGACTATGACGGGTGGTCCCAACCAACGCGACCATGCACAGCATATTTAAGCGCTGTATTGGACGAGCTAGGACCAACCCGTCCACAGCGTCATAGAAATTCCACATTCAACTCTATCCGTCACAAAGTAGGCACAATTCCGCATCTCATGTTGCATTGTGTGGGAATATCCTCCGAGCCCCGTATTAAAGAGACAACCCGTAAGTCCACTGCTTCTCATGATCCACAACTCACAGGACAGCCGCACCATGCATCAAACACTTTATATCCAGGAGCTCCTCCTGAGTATCTTTCATTACTGTTCACTGTCTACGACATCGCTACGCGAACGGCGCAGCGGTAAAGCAGATCTGGCTGTACTCGCGAGAGTATGTAAATCGTTCAAAGGGCCTGCACTGGATATACTGTGGGAGGAGTTAGACGACCTTTCTCCTCTGGCACGGTGTCTCCCCGATGCTTGTTGTTTATGGAACAGACACCTCCATTTGTCTTCTGGGGAATGTTGCCTGTCGAACAAGGTATGCACCACTTTCAATTGCCGCATTACCAGCAACTTTACTCACCCTCCCAACAGCGATACATGTTTCGGGGGCCTCTCAAGGAAGCGGAATGGGCTACTCTTCAAGGCTATACGTCTCGTGTCCGGTTCATTCGCGGTTTCGAGACCCCTTTTGGTGGCCTCAGTGAATGTGCTATACGAGTAGTATTTTCCGTCGCTGGTCCGCTCTTCCCAAAGTTGCGAGCGTTGAATTGGCAAGAGAGTACACAATTCCTTGCATCGCAGGTAGCCACCCCATCTCTGACGTCGCTTCGTCTTACTTTTGCATCGGTATTCGCGTTGCGGGATATGCCTGCCACCGCTGTGGAGTCATTCGTCGATACTTTCGGAGACCGCTGCCAACACCTAGAGGACGTTGTAGTCGATATCCCTCCAATTGCCGTCGTTGATTCTGCCATCTCTCGTCAAATTTCTCGCTGGCCAAAGCTTCAGCGATTATGCTGTCAAAACACTGAACTCAACCCACAAGCCCTTTCTTGCCTCTCCTCCGCAGCTAACCTGAAGTGCTTGTGGTTCACAGCAAACCCAAATGCAGTTCAAGCTATCTCAAACCTTGCCCCAAAGTTGGTCTTTTCGAACTTGACCGATTTGCACATCAGATCCACGACCTTGGCCACCATCACATCACTGCTTTCCCACATTCAACTTCCCGCAATCAATAGTCTCGCTGCTTCTGTTCAATACCTCTATTCGAAGCAGGCGGTTCAAGCGTACTGGAATGCCGTTCAAGAAGTATGTCCGCCCGATCTCGTCACCAACTTGGACCTCGTCACGTCTCCAACCTGGATTCCCCGCTATCAAGCCAGGCAGGAATCGTTGACGGCGGTGGATCTTTTTCCTCGCACCATCTACTCCAATCTCCGTCGATTTCATGTCAGCCTCCCTCGGCGAGTCAACCTGACTGACGCAGACCTGCTTGAACTCGTATCGCCCCATACCGAACAAGTCCTCATCAATCCTGGGTTGGGTTGGAAGTTAAGCGGGAATGGGGGCATCACGCTTCGTGGACTTGTGCAACTCCTGAACAGGTGTCTGTCCCTCCACGAGGTGTGCATCGCCATTGACACAGAGACATTTACCGCGATTCCGGACGGACTGGATGTATCGTTCCCTCCACGAAAGGGGCTGAAGCTCGACTTGGTGGACTCGCACATCTTACCTGGGTCCATTCCAGGCATCGCATCGGTTTTTCTGACTCTCGGACTGTGCAATGCCATGTTTCAAGTCTGGGAAGTATGCAATCGTGGGTTTGAAACCCAACGTGAAATATGGTCTCGTGTGCGGATCGCGCTGATGATGGCATATGCGGGAGAGCTGGATCTGTAGTCGCACATATATTGAATATGCCATGTACCATGTCGTTTTCGAGTCGTTGACCGTTGTGTATGATGACAAAATAGTTCTGCTGAGTCGTTGACGTCGGAGAGCATCGGGTCATTCCATACCGGGTGACATAGCAGCAGAAAGAGTGAACGTAGTTTTGGAATTAACAACAAATGTTACCTTTGGCTTTATAACCGCGTGAAGGCGTTGAACGGTGAATGCTCTAGTACATGGGGAAGACTCGACATGATGCTCGATCTCTTCTTCAGTTCGCCACAGCAACTTGCTGAGACACGTGATTTATTCCGAAAACATCATGATAGTGTTCTGCTGCTAATGATGATCTTGCTGGCAGTATCGAGACGTTGAGGCCGAGCTACTGGGATGCTGCTAGGGCACACGATGACAACGACGACGACCACGGTTGAATGACAAGCTTCCGGGCCCGACGCGGACTACGCTCCTCGGCCCTTGCTGACTCAGCTCTGCACCGCCTCTACACTCTCATCGCAGGCCCTCCCATCCAACGTGAAATCCCGAATTCAAGCTATGGTCACATTGAAGCACAATAACGCTTGTTACATTGTACATCCGTGTCGTGACCTGCTTCTTGAATATCTCTCCTGGTTTTTGCGGAGTGACTAACAAAATCCTTCCTGTCCAATAACGTGAGTCGTTTGTGAAGACAATCGTAGGAGGTTTACATTTACGACGCGCAGGCCATGCATCGAGCACTTGTCATTCCAGAGAATATTTTTGGCTGTTCTTCCCGTCCTATAACATCGGCTCCAGAAAGACACGACCGCAACACGGGGCTAGCTACGCTAGCAAGAGCATGCAAAGGGTTAAAAGAGCTTTCTCTGGATCTGCTGTGGGAAGAGTTGGGCAACCTTTCGCCTCTGGCGCGGTGTCTTCCCGAAGCATATCGCCTTGCTGATCCTGCGGAAACACACTTTTTGTATCGTCGAGCGGTATGTCCAAGTTTTCTTTGAACTATTGATATCACTGTCATTGACTTGATGTTCCCTCTTCAAACAGCGTTGCTGTGTGTTCAGCCGGCCACTGAATGAAGCAGAATGGAGTACTCTTCGAGGTTACTCCCGTCGTGTCCGGCACATACGTAATCTCAATCGTGTTTATCTTGGGGAGAGCGCGATAAGGACGATATTCGACCTGGCACCCTCTGCCGATCCACTTTCCCCAGAACTACGATCACTGTACCTTGCCCACTCACCTGTACCTCCTACGCCCCATATTGCTGTTCCATCGTTGACCTCGCTCACTCTTGATTTCCCAATCCAATCTCTGCTCATGGAATTTTTCGATGCTTTCGAAGACCGTTGCCATGACCTGGAGGAGCTCGTGGTAAAGACTTCCACTCTTAGTCTTGTGGATGCAAGGATTTCTGGTCAAGTTTGTCGCTGGTCAAGGCTTCAACGAGTGTTATGTCAACATGTTGGCTTAAGCGTGGATGCTATCTCCCACCTCTCCTCTGTGCCTGGCCTAAAAGAGTTGACGTTTACAGCGGAAATTGATGCAATCCAGGGTGTCTCTCACCTTGGCACGATATTGGTCTTTTCGAATTTGAAAAATCTATGTATCGTGTCCACATCCCTGGACATCGTCACTTTGCTGCTCTTCCACATTCGGCTTCCTGCAATTGAGGATCTCACTATCAGTATCGAGAACTTCGTTTCGAGGCGGGCTGTTCAAGCATACTGGGCTGCTGCTCGAGAAGCGTGTCCATCTATTGCCGTCATTCATTTGGATGTCTTCACGATTGACGGAGGAGCTTGGGATCCGGATCCGTTTGACGAAGATTTGCATCCATCGCTCAAGTTCGAGGTCTCTCCTTGCACGGCTTTTTCTGAGCTCCGTGTGCTGTCTATCAACTTCGATTGGAGTGTGGGCCTGACAGATGCCGCTCTGCTCGCATTCGCATCGCCAAGTATGGAAGAAATATTGATCAACCATGTGTTGGGCTGAGGAATCGGAGCGGATGGTGGTGGAATCACCCTCAGCGGACTGATGCAGCTCTTGCGACAGTGTCCGTCTCTCCACTCCTTGTGCGTCGCCATTGATACATCTACTTTCACCGAGATTCCGGAAGGGTTGGATTGGTCGTTCCCCCCACGAGAAGGGTTGAAGTTCAATTTCGTGGACTCGTACATCCTACCCGAATTTGTTCCGGGCATGGTGTCAGTGTTCGCGGCGCTCGGACTGGACCCTTCCATGTTTGGGTTCTGGGAGATGTTTGAAGGGGAGAGTGTGGGTGGACGGGAAGCTCAGCCTCTATGGGAGAGCGTGGTAGATGGATTGAGGAGCCTGTCCCGAGAGCAGTCTTTGTCGCCTGCAACATAGATGCTGCCTTCTACATTCGTTGTCTTGATTTTTCTTGCTGTCCTTCTCCCTCCATTCTGATTACAGGTTTGCTCGTACTTGTACCTGTACTAGCACGATCATACATATGCCCAATATTAATGTTGTACACAGCGAGGCCATGTAGGCAGGCATGAATCAGAGCAGTCGAAGGTTCTCACAACCTCGAAACACTCGCATGAAAGTCTGACATTCAACTCGGACGTCTTATTACCCTTACTATGTAAAGCTCTTGCCTTGCCCTTGCAGCTGCCGCGTTCTCTCTTTCACCGTTGCACACAGGCAAGAGTCCGCATAGAAAGGGTCAAAAGGGTGTTTAGGATTTCTACATATTGTCTTACACCCCATGCCTTGACTGCCCTGCGCTACTAGGATAGAGTCCTTGTGCATCAAAATCCAACAAGCGCTTCATTCCAATCGGACAAGCAAACACCTCTTTGGGCACGAACAAACTCATTTCTGAGGTCCACAGAAGTGAGCTCGAGACTGTGGATATCGAGCTAGCCAACATGGGTCAGCTGACTGACATGTCTGCAACTTCGTGGGCATGGATAGTCTGGTGACCAGACCAGACCAGGGCACGGACGCGTGGTTGTGTCTTGCATGTCACAGTATTACAGGGAGCCCATCAGGTGGATGTTCGCTCTCCATAGCAGAGGATTTGAGTTTGCATAGCTCTCGATGTCGGTCGTTAGGCCTTTAGGGACAAGCAGAATCCCAACTTGTGTTGGCGATGCAGTTTGCAAAATTTCGTTCTTGTCGTCGGGACAATGTGGGCGTTGGCGGACCTGGATGCGGAGACGAACAAGCTGTGAGTTATTAGCACTACACGAGAACAAGACTACACCGCCGATGGCATCTCAGGCGAAAGGCATTCACCAAGGTGGGGAGCCACAACAGAGACACCCAGATACTTCAAACACTGCATACCATCTGAAGAAGGTCGTCGCTAGAAGACCGTTTTACCTGCGTACAAGCACTGCAACCAACAAGACCGGGAGAGTGAGAAGTTGCTGTGCGCACAAACGTGGCTTGCCTGCACCATTCAATTGGCAACCAATAATCTGGCGCTCTTGATACAGCGAGTTTGACACTATTTCTCCTATGGTCTGTGCGTAGGAGCTCAACGTTGATGCCCTGATGAGTTCCGTTATAAACAATACATTACGATCATAAGAAGTCACCCTCATTCTGCCTGTTCCACAACAAAGACATATTAAGTATTATCTTTATGCAAATGACGAGCCGTCCTGTCGGTGAGTTATTGCTTTCCCTCCCCTCATTCGTCATTCATCATCCAGATACTTGGATATATAATTGGTATCTCTGTGGTCGCACACGTGTACGGTGTGTTATCGCGCTTGGCTCGATTCAATATTGGTCTGAATCAGCCCTTCAATAGAGCAACGCAGCTTTGCAGGACCTGCTGGCTCACCCAAGATGTGCTAGTAGGAGTCCATGGATACAATCGTTGCACTACTCTTGCATCCTTATGTATTGGAATACAACCAGGTAACGTTTGGGGCGGCATTGGGGATAACATATGAACCTTTTCATGTGACACGAGGTAGTGTGCGGATCTGGGGTCATGATGCATGCCTTGGGCGGAATGTAAGTCAAATATGACTGGAGGTCTGTGATAAGCCTCTTAGAAAGGTAGGCGTTATTCTATTCAACTCCATTCTGGACCAGCTCACTCATATCCGATTGCGTCGTCTCGACACTCGTGTGCACTGATAATCAGCCTCCAGTCACACAGGCCCCTAGATTGCATCATACCCCGGTGAGCAATGTTACTCCATGTCCAGCTGTTTTTTGGCTTTGGTTCTCACACGTATTCGAATAAGAGGAACAGCTACCTCCCCAATCATTCGGACTCACCACTAAGCAACACAGCAACCTACAAGTATGGAGCATAACTTGCATCACTCAACGTAGGTCGTATCAATTTCTGTCCGTTTCTGGTCGACTTTCGTCGCCTAGATCGAATTCTGCTTTGAAAGTCCCTGACGGGCTCCTCGTTGAGTCAGGAATTTCTCTTGCGGACGCATCCATCCGCCCGCAGGAAGTCTATGATGGTGGGTTAGGTGGAAAGGAGATTCGACTGCGAATCGCAAATGGTGGTGCCGGCCTATATGGCTTCATTGGCAAGTGGGCCAACGCCTTTATCCAGTATTATTGCAAAGGGGATATTCGCCCTTTCAGAGTTTGTTTTTATTTATTCTGTCTATTGTGTTGCAGAGACGAGCACAGGTTGCCTGGTACCGCGGAGGTACCACCGAAAGTCTGGGGCTTCTCGCTGCTGGGCTAGTCGATATAGCGGTCACTTATAACGACGGTGCAGAGAAACAACTGTGTAGAACAGGTGGTGCCGTCGACAGGGTGTACGGATTCCGTGTAGGTATCACACATATCGCCGTATAACTTTCAATGATTATTGGCATTTTAGGACCATTTTTACCTCGTTGGCCCGAAGTCGAATCCTGCGAACCTCAAGGAAGGTGACGATATCCTCGTGATGTTCAACAAAATTGTCGACCAAGGGAACAAAGACTCGGTGGTACGTATTGGTTTCTTTATGGTTGCATCAAATAATCTGATATCGTAACACCGCAGGCGCCACCGCCTCTAGATGATCGACCTGCTGTTCGTTTCCTGTCTCGCTTTGACAAGAGTGGGACAAATATTAAAGAAAGCGGGTTTTACTGCAAGATCGGACAGGTATGTCCCCGTAGCATATAAATGTTGCATCGGACTAATCTTCCTACTAAGGTGCCTTGGGCGTTGGCATACTCGAAGTGGTACCATCGGTACCCGACTTCCCCACCTCCAGCCTTGTCGGCCGCTGCCGCATTGCAGGAGTATACGATGACTGACAGGGGTACATGGCTTTTCTCCAGCCAGAAGGTCAGGGACGCCTTGACTATCTTTGCTGAAGGCAAAAACAACGAGAACGATCCGTTGTTGAACCCTGCACACGTTCTCTTGGGGAAGCAGCCTAAGGACAAGGATATCGCGGAGGAGTTCATGCGTTGGGTGAAGCTTAATGATGGTGGCCAGAAAGTTGTCCGGGAATTCAAGAAGGGCGAGGAACAGGTGTACTATGAAGCCCCAGCCGACAAGGATCTGTGCTGCAAGAACTGTGAATGAAGGTTTCAATTGACTTGGTAGTCGAGCTGACGATGTATCTGTACAAATAAGTGTTAACACATTCAAGCTTCTGGCCTCTCAAGATCTTACTGTTAGGGCCAGGCAAGATGTACGGGCTATTAACAACTCTTTCCCGTCATGGGCTGCTGCCGTCTTTCTCAGTCTACCAGAGTCCTTTCCATCTCTGCGCAGCAAGCAAATCTTGCCGTAGCTACTTGGGTTTGACTTGGAGCAATTTGAGATCGTTAATCAGAAAGGACGGCTGGACCACTTGTTCAAGGAATGCGATTTTGTGGGGAAAGGTGGCCAGAGTGCTAATATGAGCTTTGCTTGTACTGGGGACGATGTGGGCAGTGGCGGACTCGGATGCGAAGACGAACAAGCTCTGAGTTGCTGGCACAAATGTTACACATACTATGCCAGTGAGAATAGCGGACCACACCGAAACTCGAGCTTCACTGAGACAGACCCAGAAGCGTCAATCAGGCGAAACTCACTCACCAAGGTCGGGCAGCCATAACAGAGACGTCCAGACACTTCAAGCACTGCATACCATCTGAAGAAGAAGTTAGTAGAAGACTTTGCCACTGCAACCGACAAGACTGGAAGGTGCGCCGCACTGCATTTCACGTAAAGCCATAATATAGTAATAATGATGTTGATAGGCACCTCGTAGTAGTATACTGGAACTTCCTACACATCACACTCATCCAATACTTGGTGGGTCCATCTTGAATCATGTTGGTTTCAAGACGTATTTGTTTGCATTTGCCCTATAAGTTGACATGCTTACCTAGGTCAACTTTGATCAGCTTGCCCATCTACATTGTACGCAAACTACTAGGAATTTTGCCTCTCAGCTGGCAGTCAATCCGGGCGCGTGCTTCGAGTCTCCTTGCACATCTTTTGTATATCCGGTGTAGTCAAATTGGCACGGTCAACGACCTTGAGGAAGCAATCGTACTTAACCGAGATGCCCTCTCCCTTTGGCCACAGGCACACCAGGGCCGTCTCGTGTCTTTAGGAAGCCTCGCAAGCTGTCTTTCCCTTCGGTACGGGAAACTTGGAAAGATGGAGGACCTCGAGGAAGCCGTCGTTCTCAGTCGAGATGCGCTCTTGCTTTGGCCATCAGAACATCCTCTTCGTTGGATGGCTTTGGCTAGCCTTGCAGATCATCTCTCCCGTCGGTATGAGGTGCTTGGAAATATGGGCGACATGAACGAATCTACCAATCTTCACCGAGATGCGCTCTTGCTTTGTCCACCAGGACATTCGAGTCGCTGGACAGCTATTAACAGCCTTGCCAAGCATCTCTATGTTCGGTACACTCAACTTGGAGGGATAGATTACCTGAACGAGGCCATCGTTCTCGGTCGAGACACACTCCTCCGCAAGAACATCAAAAACTCCTTCTTCATATCCATCCTTTTTGCGAGTTTGGTGTATTCGCGGAGCTTTGTCGTCAATTCTTGGATGTCTTTCCTTGTAACTGACAAAGGGATATGACAGACACGATGAGTGCATCGCAACCGTACTTGCTAGCATTCATAATGATGACAGGTCCTCCACTAGCAGCACGTTGGAGATCGGAGAAGAGGGAAGGAAGAAGGAATCGGGAGTGACTGGGCAATTCGCGAATCCTGGAGACGACATTTTGCAACTCCAAGTTCAGACCACAGACGCGATCATGCTGGTCGGCTTCGGGCGAGTTGAGAGCCACACGAATGAGAGAAGTCAGGCGCGTGAACTCATCTCCCAACGCCTTTCCTTCTGGGCCGGATGCGATGACATCATCGAGCTGGGAACGTAGACGAGAGAGCTGGCTCCAGAAAACACCCCGACCTTGTTCGAGAAGCTCGACTGCTTTAATGCGGGATTCGTTACGAAGACAAGCCGAAAACGCATCCACTGCAAGCGATGATGAGAGGGACTTGAGGACAGTAAGGTGTTGTGGCAATGACGGAAGAGCAGCCAGATGTTCGGCAAGTAACCGAAGAGCCGTTTCGTATGCAAGAAGAGTTGTAGAATGATGGAGTACTTCGCACATATTGACCCATGCTTTCGCAGCAAACAAATCGGATGAAGAGACTGACTGGGAGATGTGCTCTAGTCTAGCGTGGAGGCCGAAAGACTCTTCTACGTCCTCTGCTCGGCCCAACTTCGTGAAGCGAATGAAATGGAACCATGCAAGGTTTTTCAAAGAGGCCGACAACCGCGGATGCCCTGGTGGGCACATCGACAATGCTTCCTGGCCGAGAACAATGGCCTCGTTCAAGTCATCCATCTCCCCAAACTGCTGGTACCGAAGGGATAGATACTTTGCAAGAGAGCTCACAATTGCCAAGCGGCCTGCGTGCCCTGATGGGCAAAGCAAGAGCGCATCTTGGCCGAGAACAATGGCTTCATTTAGGTCACCCACCCACCCCAATCTGCATGTACCGGAGGAAGAGATGCCTTGCAAGCGTGCCCAAAGCCATCGGGCGACTAGGGTGTCCTTCTGGGAAAAACGAGAGGGCATTTCGATCAAGATCAATGGCCTCCTCGACGTCGTCAATATCCCCCCCTCGACCCCGCCGAGAGTGGAGATGATCTGCAAGATTGCCTGAATCTGTCAAGGGACCGTGAGGTCCCACTGGGCGAGGTGAGAGTGCGTCTTGGCCGAGAACAATGACCTCCTCGACTTCATCTACCCCACTGCCCCATTCGTATCGAGAGCAGAGAAGGTCAGCAAGGCTGTTCAGGACCCTTGGTTTCTCTGGGTGTCTTGGTGGGCAATGCGAGAGAATGTCTCGTTCGATGGCGATCGCCTCGCTTCGGTCATCCATCCCTCCAAGTAGGTTGTATCGGATGGAAATACTATGTGCAAGGCTTCCCGAAATCGTCAAGTCACTCGGGTGTCGTGGTGGGCAAAGCGAGAGTGCATTTCTACCAAGAGAGATAGCCTCGTTCAGGTCATTTGCCCCTCCCAGCTGCGCATACCGACGGGTGAGATCATTTGCGAGGCTGCACAAAGATACAAGACGTCCTGGGTGCGCTGGTGGGCAAAGGGAGAGTGTGTCTCGGCCAAGAGCGATGGCTTTCTCAAGGTCATCAATATTCCCAACCTGATCATACCGAGTGATGGTATATTTATCAAGGCTGCCTAAAACCATAAAACGGCTCGGGTGTCCTGGTGGGCAAAGCAAGAGCGCATCTCGCGTGAGAGTGATGGCCTCGTTCAGATCATCCATTGCTCCAAGCTGCGTGTACCGACGAGCGAGATTGTTTGCAAGAATACCCAAAGACACGAAATGACCCGGGTGTACCTGTGGCGAAAGGGAGAGTGCGTCTCGACCAAGAATGATGGATTCATCAAGGTCCTTGATATTCCCGAGTTGTTCGTACAGAGAGGAGAGATACGCCGCAAGGTTGCCCAAAGCCAAAAAACGACCTGGGTGTCCTGGCGGACAAAGCCCCGCAGTCACACATTTGGTGGTGTCCCACTGCTGAGTTTTCTCTTCTGCCATTGCATGCTGCTGCTCCGTTCAGAAAGGGCCAAAAGGGTGTTTCAGATCTCTACACATCATCTTACACCACCACACTGACCGCCCTCATCCGCTGCAGACGATCTAGCTCTCCAGACACGGCGGGGCGGTTTGTTGCCATTGGTCAAGCGGCGGCCAAGGACGCAAGTCGGCTCTTATCCGTTGGCACTGAGCTGGCAAACATTGGACAGCTCGTCGATGGTCACGTAATGTTCACGTGCATTGAAGGGGAAGCGTCTTGCATTTCTAATGTAGCGGAGGAATTGGGCAAGAACGATTTGCTTGTCATGGGATCCCGAACCAGGAGCGGCCCTTCGAGTCCGCGTTTGCTCTCTACGATGGACGGTTCACGATCCAGCGTATCATCCAATGCGACTTACAGAACCCAGAATTCGCGTACCTGTCTGCTTGTCATACGACCGTCGGAGACCGAGAAAGTCCGGACGAAGTTATCCATCTTGCATCTGCGATGCAATTTGCTGGATTCCGTTCTGTCATTGGGACCATGTGGGCAGTGGATGATGGTGAGACGAATGAGATCACATCTACGTTTTACAAGCATATGAAAGACGAGTCTGGGCGTCTGGATTACACACGCGCGGCGGTTGCGCTACGGAAGACGATGAGGTCGCTGGCGAATATACCGATCGACCAACGCATTCTTTATATACATCTTGGTGCTTGATATTCTGTTTTACACTAACTACTACGTACCAATATGGTGACCGCCCACTGGGTTATGTGTGTACTATCAATGACCACTGTGAGACTGTGCTGATTGATAAACTTTGTCCAAGCCATAGCCTCAAAAGGGTGACTCCTCCCTCTTAGGGTTGGTTACTCAGACCTCTTTTACATCGCAAGGCGGTGGAGTCTTGGCACATCCCATTGGTCCTTTGTGCGCCGCACATCAAACAGTAGGGTCTGAATCGGTGCCTCGAGAAGTGCCGTTAGACTCATATATAACCTGTTGTTATCCGGAAAACGTTCCCCCAACCATTGCACATCATGCCGGGGGGACCACAACCCTTACTTACAAACAGCGCACCACCTGAGGCTCACGTTTCCCCTCCAACGACTTATATCGTCGGCCGTCATCGAACGAACCCACTCGTGCAAGCTCGGCACCTTAAAGGACATCTCGCGCTTTTGCATGCTTTCGATACGCTTCGACGTAATGTGGAATCTGGAGATTTATCGCGCTTTCCGCAAGGTGTGCGTACCATGGACGCAGAAACGCGCTGGGCATGGTTCGTGAATCTTGCGGTAGAAAGGTGAGGTCCTAGGCCTTTGTCTGCACGAGAAAGCATGTAATTGTGACCATGAGGTTTCGGCGATGGTGCACGAGCATTCGTGAGACACACGCCAGCGCTATCGAGGAGACACTTCCCCCGGTAGATGTCGTGATGGTGTGGCACACATATCTCCTCAATCCCGTGTATGTGGACGATGCCATTCTTCGAAGTGTGTGTGTGTTGATGTTCCAGGCTAGTTGGTATGCTGAAGATACTCTGCGCGTCCCAGTACTCTCGTCTTTGCCCCGCTATACTGATTATTTGACCACCCATCTTGCAAGTACACATTTTTATTCCAGGTATACACAATGAACTTGGCATTCTTTAGGAATCTCCCGAGCTTCTGCTCTTGGATTTGCCAGACCCTGATCGCATACGGTTCTGGCAGGAGCGAACCATGACACCGTACGATCCATTCGTTTCCGCGGGGACGTTGACAAGTATTACGCTCCTTTGCCCGCGTTGCATATCCTGGACAGAAGTTCGTGAGTAGACGATGATTGGTTTCTGCGTTGGACTACTGAGTCTCCGTATCAGCAATACTGGGGCCAGATGGCCAAGGGTATGCACAAAGTAAATTTGCAGCTTGCTGTTCTTCTTGCCATGAGTGGATTACAAAGGAATTACTTGGACTGTACAAGTTTTCTCAAGGTATCGTAAAGAAAGAGAATCATGGGCTAGAAGCATTTCTCGCGTATGGATTCCCATTGAACTCGGTATCACCACTGATCTGTCTGATCAACTCAAAGCGGTACACTTCATTCGCAATTCACTGTGAAGGACACTGCTTGCGCATCCATCATCAAGAGTCGAGTGAGGTCTAAGATAAAGGCCTTTTCTATTCGGTCTCCTCGGACTCCAACACGCCCGGTCAGAGCAAGGGATATCGTGCAAGAGTTGAACTATGATCCCTCGAAGCTCCCCGAGATATTAAAGAGTGTATTGTTGCCTAGAATGTAAGTAGGTGGTCGGATGGAGGTTGTCAACACTTGTGTCACTATTTCTAGGGCAAGCCGGATCCTTCAGGCCTACTCAGACGATCGGCCATTCTCGATTGAACTTGTCAGCGCGGTTTGTGATTGTATCCTTGATCTCCATTCTGTAACCTAAAACAAACGACTAGGTCCTGCGTCAGGGTTCATTTGTGCGTAAGATGGCTGAGCTCGGCTGGACACAACCTACCTTTCTTTCTGAGCATGAAGGGGAAATCATCCTAGAGCATTGTGTAACGAGATATCATGCGTACGTGATTCACGACTCAAGATTTTTAGTGAAATTCATCCCGTTGGTCAGATTTCTAAACCTTTTTGTGGATTCACCTGGATCGTTCTTCGTTCCGACGCTTGATATTGATCTTGCGTGGCATACACACCAACTCATGGCTGATCGGTATCAAAAAGACTGTAAATCTCTAGTGGGCCGTTATGTCGATCAGTGAGTCAAGCATTCCATCCTTCGACATGGCATGTTGACCAATATCAATCATCACCTGCAGTGATGACAAAGTAGAGGAAGGCCACCTTGCTACATCTTTCGACCTCACCTGCCGCGTTTGGGTCGTATGTCCCTCAACCTCAGCAACATCATAACGCTGACGCGCACACATTATCGTAGGATCGATACAAGGTTCCGTACACACACTGTGGGTGCCCACGACCAGGCACGACCTTTGGTCAACGCGTGCGACGCGCATTTCAGAGGAATGAACACCCAGACACAACATTGTTGCCACCAGATACCGCAATGCCTGGTACACACCCCAGCGACCACAACGCGGTATTTGCGATGCACACGCATAAATCATCCATGCGTGCACGCGAACAGCGACGCCAAAAGTCTGAACAGCGACGACTTCGGGAGGCTCGTGGTACAGGACACCGCGCGTGCGTTGTCAAGGAGCGCGATAATAATCATCCAGAACCGTTTCTGTATCCGGTCCCGCTGTATTACTCACCGGTGGGCGGGTGTGTTGCAGGCGTTGGAGGAGTCGTAGGCGGTGGTGCTCCGTCTTCGTATGCTCAGTGCGTTTCAGTATGTGTTTTGTTCGTATTCTCCATGGATCGCTTATTCAGGAACATATCAAGGGCGTTGGAGGTAGTTGTGGTTTCGGAATAGATGGAGGTGGATGTGGGGGTGGGGGATGTGGTGGTGGGGGAGGAGGAGGAGGAGGAGGAGGATGTGGTGGTGGGGGAGGAGGAGGAGGAGGAGGAGGAGGTGGTGGTGGGGGAGGAGGAGGAGGAGGAGGAGGAGGAGGTGGTGGTGGGGGGGGAGGAGGAGGAGGGGGAGGA